>JAJPUD010003479.1:177032-198478 GCA_023553655.1 Myrmecobius fasciatus
TTTTTTCCCTGATATCAAGCCTCAATACACTTTATTGCAACTTCTATTCCTCAGTTCTGATTTATTCGTCTGGAGCTAAATACAATTAGTCTCTCTTCTATGTGCAAGTGTATTGTTCTGAGAATTCATTCTCAATGTTGGGGAATTTTTTGAGGTAGATTGTGTGTATCCCTCTTTAAATCACATTCATATGAGAATAACACCGATCTTTCACTGTTTTTATCTTCAGATTTCTATCCATTCTTTAGGTACCAGTTACCAAAATTGTCCTTGTTTTCAACCCATCACCATCTTCACCAGTTTCTCTGCAACCACTGTGTTCTATTTTCCTCTACATTTATGTACAGGCAATATGGATTTTCAGAACATTTAGCACTGAGCCTGTGCTGACTGCCTGAAAAAATCTATTTATATTTTATAAGGGTGACATGGTTGGAATTCATTCAGAGCCGAACCTTTAAAGATACCAGGGTCATAGTATACATCTTTTTGACACTCATCCCATCCTTAGGGAATGTAGACTATGAAATAACATAAATGTAGGTATTCTTTCTTTCTCAATCCCCTAAGGCTTAGAGCTGGTGAGATGTAAACTATAAGCCCATCATAAAGTGACTTGAATATAACTGGCAGTTGGGATTCATTGTCCAGTGTGCTAATATGTAATTTCTTTATTCATCATTTTTGCTGCTGCCTCTTGGCAATAGAAAGGAATCAGAAAAGTTTGCTTGGGTCCAAGTTATTAGTGACCTTCTCTTTGGTCACGCTCATTATGTCTGATTTCAAACACATATTGGTTGGCTTAGTATTTTTTGGCCGACTGGGGGTAAGACTGATGATTCTTATTGGTTTTCCTTTGCTGTGCTTTTTTTAAAAGGGGTGAAGAAAGAAAAACACAAACGAGAGAGAGAGAAAGAAAGAGAGACAGAGACAGAGAAAGAGAGAAATAGAGAGACAGACAGACAGAAAGAGAAAGACAAAGAGAGAAAAGAGAGGCAGAGAGAGAAAAGAGAGACAGAGAGAGACAGGGAGAGAGATAGAGGAGAGAGAGAGAAGAGAGGCGGGGGGAGAAAGAAAAAGACAGAGAGAAAGAAAGAGAGAGAGAGAAATACAGAGACAGACAGAAAGAGAGACAGAGAAACAGAGACAGAAAGACAGAGAGGGCAAGAGAGAATAGAGAGGGGAGAGAGGGAAAGCACAAAGATATGTCAGGGTAAGAGATAAAAACAGAATATCCTTGGATTTGATGAGATAAAATTTACCTTTGGGGATTGCAGAAAATCCAGGTAGTTATTTGGGAGAAATATATTAAAATGGGAAATTTATGAACCACTTAAGTCTTAATTAGATAATTTTAATATTTCATGTGCAGGCAGTTAATTTTTAGATAAAGGAAAGGCATTGAAGAAGATAGTATTGGAATGTAGAATATAGACTCAACATACTACATGTGACTTTGGATCCTTGACAGCTTTTAAATTTCTTCACACTACATATTCCATAAGGCACTTAAGAACTCCCATGTTAGACAATCCATAAGGTTTCCAAAGCTCTGTATTCTCTAGTTTAAATAAAGAGCGAACATTGCAGATAAAAACTTATCATTTAGATTCAATATACTGAAAGTACAGGTGGGAATATTGAATATTCATTTTCATTTCAATTTTTCTATTTGAATATCTCTGATTTTGGTTGAGTCTCTAGGTGCAGTTTTCAATCATTAAAGAGAGGATACAGTGGGACACATAATTTGAGATACATTTTGTGAATACAGATTATTTAATGATTAGCAAAATATAGAAATTAAAAACTGTAGAGTTGTTGGGTGTAGGAAGTTGAGGCAACTGCCTTGCTTGAAATTAGGAGTTATTGGCTGCAGTAGAGGGCTAAAGCTGATTGGGGGACCACATGAATTCCAGAACCACTATGGTGAGCAGCAAGGAATGAGAGACCTTTCAGCTGTTTAAGGAAAGGGAGAACATGCTCAGCTTGGAAACAGAGCAGTTCAAAACTTGTAGATTAGAAATAGAGTTAGGTCCATGAATAGCCAGTCTCCAAAAACTGGGGAGACCCAGTTGCCCAAAACTAACAACCTTTCTATCATCATCCTTCCCAAAAAACAATGAAGTTCTGTTAAACAATAAATGATTTAATTAATCATCTTGACAGAACTCTGTTTATTTTCAGCCATGCTCTGCCTCCTTTCATATGTCAGATGCCAACATGGAGCAATTAGGTCAGACAAACTAGAAATTAATTACTTCAGACAGACTCATATGTCATAAGAGCTTTGCAAATGTGCATCAAAGGAATCTTGAAGAGGGGTGAATTTATATCGGTAATGTTAAATGGTAAAAAGAATATTATTGGTTAATTGGGTCTGCATAAAGTGACATTACAGAATTCTAATCATAATTAATATTTATAACAATTAATAATAATCACAATCATAATTCTAATCATAAGAGTAGATAAAAGATTCAGACCAAATTAGGGGATTCCCTTTCCATTTTCCATTCTTATATACTTACTAATAATCAATTATTTCTACTTTTATAATGACTTCCTTGTTATAGTTCACAATCATTGTAGCATGACTTGTTGAAGATTGTGTAATTAGTATGTGTCTGAGGTCACATGTGAACTTATGAGTTCCTAACTGCAGGCCAAAATCTCTATCCATTGTACCACATAAAATGGCATTTTTTATCATATTGGATATAATATATTTTTACAGATCTAG
Source organism: Myrmecobius fasciatus (assembly GCA_023553655.1). Lineage (NCBI taxonomy): Eukaryota > Metazoa > Chordata > Mammalia > Dasyuromorphia > Myrmecobiidae > Myrmecobius > Myrmecobius fasciatus. Next base: position 179,776 of record JAJPUD010003479.1, read on the forward strand.
TGATCATGTTCCCAGGTCATTGAAATACACATTTCTACCACTTGGATATATTTCTTAATCTTATTTCCTCAGGCTATGCTCTATGAAATAGCACAAGCTCATAGAAATAGTCCATCTTTGTGTGTGTGTTTGTGTTTGTGTGTGTGTGTGTGTGTGTGTGTGTGTGTGTAGGGGGAAAGTATTTGTGACCCAAAACAATTATGCTTCAAAAATTAATATATTTGTTAATGTTCATCATTCATTCCATGGTGATGATATTAAATCCATTGGAAGTAAACACAACACAAAATAACAAATAAACAAAACCAAAAAACCCCTAGAATATATTTTTAATGACTGTTTTAATGAAGATAGCCTAATTTTTCATATCAGCTGGCCTTCTTTTAGCATGGAATTGGTACAAGCTTAAATGGGGAGGATGGGAAGAATTTCATCAATAAATATTTTCCCCCTTGTCTTAAGTGCTTACAGTATTCTTTCCCAAGATTAGCATGTTTTTCTTCTTATCAAAGTTGATTACTTTTGTTGTTCTTCTCATTGTTCTTAAAACTTTGAAAAGCCTATGCCATATTGTCAAGGAATCAGTAATGCTCCCTGGGGATGACAGTACCTTTTGAATGTCTTTGTTTTCTGAGAGTTAATTACGCTGTTTTGCAGCAATAGTTTTCTTAAGTTTTGCCATTGTTATTGTGGTTTTTCCTGTACTTCACTTTATGCTTTGATAAAATGAGTGTTTCACATCATTGTAAACATATGACTTACTCACGACAAGTCACTATACAGCTCTAATATTCAATGAAATGTATTTTTAAAGATCTCTAACTTCTGCATGTTTCCTTAATGTCCATTCAACACAGAATTCAAAACTCAGCAAAAGGCAACATGGGCATAGTAGAAAGTCCAGCACTCAACTCACTAAAGTCTGACTAAGGGTAGCGAAAATCAGGTTAATACAATTGAATATGGCTAAGGTAAATAATGAGTCAACCTTTTATCAGTAGAAGCAAATGTAAAATTATAATAATGATTTTTTCCAGGTAATTCCCAAACATTTGTTGTAGTTCAGTTATTTTCAGTTGAGTCTAACTCTTCTTGTCCTGTTAAGGGATTTTCTTGGCAAAGATATCGGAGTGATTTGCTATTTCTTTCTCCAGATCATTTTACAGATAAATAAATTGAGGCAAACAGGGCTAAGTAACTTGCCCAAAGTGACACAGCTAGTAAGTAAGCTAGTAAGATAAGGCAATGGAAGCACAGAGCAGTTAAGTCCCAGAATCACAACTTCTAAGTGTCTGAGGTCATATTTAAACTCATATTTTCTTGAATCTAGACTCAATCCTCTGTGTACTATGGAGTACCCTAGCTGCCTACAGTTTAGCATAGTACTTTTGTATTTAGCAAAGACTATGGAGTAACAAAAAAATATGAGTTTTAATATTGCTTTTGATGCATCTATTATTCTGGGCAAACCAAATACTCTCTTTCAGCTTCCATTTCTTGAATTTTAAAATGAGGTTGATGATATTTGGGATGTTTTGCATGATCAGTAAGACGATAATATGTGCAAAGCATTTCACAAGTTTCTTTAGCCTTGCCTTGGCAGGCTCAGCAATTAAAGCATCTTCCTTGGCAGACTCGGTCATCCAGAATCCAAAAATGCTAACTAAATATCAGCTGTTAGCAAAACCTCAAAAAAAGAGATCATCTGCTTGCTTTGTACAGTATTCTAATCCAAAACACATTATTAACTAGCTTCTCTGTCTTATCATGCTAAGTGTTACGAATACAAAGAAAAATATCCCTGTCCTCAGGGAACTTATATTCTTTTGTTGTTCAGCTGTTTTATTCCTGTCCAACTTCTCATGACTCCATTTTTTTGTGTTTGTTTGTTTGTTTTGGCAAAAATACTGGAGTGGTTTGCCATTTCCTTCTCCAGCACATTTTACAGATGAGAAAGTGAGATAAATAGGATTAAGTCACAGAATCACAGACCTAATTAGAGTCTGAGATTGGATTTGAACTCTGAAGGATGAGTCTCCTTTACTCCAGGTCTGGCACTGTCCACTATGTCATCTAGCTGCTCATATTCTTGTATTCTACTTGTGGAATAAAACATGATACACAAAGGATAATTTGAGGAAATAAACATATTAACAATAAGGAGGGATATTTCTTTATCTTCTTCCTCACTCATTTCTATATTTGTTAATAAATGTTTTCATTAGAAGTTACAGCATCTCCAAAGTGACTTTTCTCCAATTTTTATTCTCAGAATTATTTTAGAATTCTCTATTGCCAATATTTCTATTGAAGTCATCCTGTCCTTGTATCTTTCAAGTTAACTTACTTCTCCACACTACATTTTGCCTTAAATCAATCCGATTACTTTTTTGCATAATTCCTCTCTCCATTTTACATTTCCCATGACATTTCTTCTCAAATTTTTCACTTTTTTTTGTCCACATCAGGTGCTTTCTTAAAAGATCTAGTTGAACTTAATTTTAGGAAGTTTTCCCTGAATAAACTCAGATCACTGGTTATTTATTTCTTCCTGTGACATTTTATATTATATTGTATGAAAATGAAAAGGATACATCTCAAGATTTCATTATTTTCTTCTATGTACTAGATCTGTGATAGAATTAACTCCTTTCAGATAATTAGTTGTGCTATAGGATGGAAGAAAGACTACTGGACTTGAAGTACCCAGGTTTGAATGCTACCTGTAACATTTACTATAAGATCATGGGGAATCATTTGACCTCTCTTATATTTTGTTTACCAATAAACAGATAATATCTATAATGTCTTGCCTCTCAGGGATTTTACAAAGTTTAAATGAGATGATGTATGCAAAGTACTTCAGAAATCTAAAACAGTAATATAAAAGTTGGGTTATTATTAATCATTAAATACTCTTATTTAAACTTATTTAATGATAAAGTGTATTTAATAATAATTGTGAAGTCCAAATCTTGCTGTCTGGTTCAGATAATTTAATTAAGCAGGAATCTAAAGCACATAAACTAAAATTTTATTATTTTCTACAAAATGTCTTTATTATCATTATATTTTGATTTACATTGAGAATAGTTCTTTCTCTTCTCCTGGCTCTAAAGTACTGTAATTTAGATAAGTGATTCATAAAAAGATGAATAAATAAGAGAAATATCATAGGAAACAAGATTAAAAGAAATAGAGTGCTTGAGTACAGATAAGTGGGTTTTTTGTAACTAATCACATTTTTTTTTTCACAATGGTAGCATGATATAATTTAAAATATACTCTTTTGGCATAGAATCTAAATCCATCTCATCATAGGCAATCATATTTAAGTGCTACATCAAGATAATGATCTAGTCCAGAAAACTTCTATTGATTAATTGCTTTTTATTAGCTTATACAATTTCCCTTATCTTATTCTCATTGCTATCTTAGAAGCACAAATTGAAAAAAAGAAACTTGGCTATATGGTACTCATTGGAGTCTTCCACTATACTCGTAAGTTTCAAATTAAGTTAATATTTCCTGTCCAAATAACTTCCCCTCTTTGCTACCCTACTCACAATGCTTGATCCATCTTTGTTTTTTTTGTTGATCATCAGCATGTAATCAATTTTAAGCTAAATTCAAAATTTGGCTACCTATTAGATTCAAACTATTTTTTTGAAAAGAATTTTGCTTTTAAAACATTTCTAAACTTTTTAGACAACTTGGAAAATAAAATAGCAAAATTCTTTTTTAAATTTTTTTTAATTTTTTTTTTAAATTTTATTTGCATAACATATGTGTGGGTAATTCTTCAACAATAACCCTTACATAGCTTTCTGCTACAAATTTTTCCCCCAACTCCCCACCCCTCCCCTAGATGGCAGGATATCCACTACATGTTAATTATGTTAAAATATTGGTAAATCGAATATATGTATACATATTTCCAAACTCGTCATTGTTGTGCAAGAAAAATCTTGTCTATACAAACGATATATCAGATAAAGGAAACACAATGTAAGCAAACATCAATCAAGGAGTATGAGAATGTTATGTTGTGGTCCACATTTCACATCCCTCTCTCTGGGTGTATATGGCTTTCTTCAGTGAACAATTGGAGGTGGTTTGAAACATTTCATTGTTGAAGGGAGCCATGTCCATCAGAATTGATTGTCATATACTACTGTTGTTGCCGTGTATAATGATCTCCTGGTTCTGCTCATTTCACTCAGCATCAGTTCATGTAAGTCTCTCCAGGCCTCTCTGAAATCATCTTGCTGGTCATTTCTTACAGAACAATAATATTCCATAATATTCATATACCATAATTTATTCAGCCATTCTCCAATTGAAGGGCATCTATTCAATTTCCAGTTTCTAGCCACCACAAAAAGGGCTGCCACAAACATTCTTGCACATGTGGGGCCTTTCACTTCCTTTATGATTTCTTTGGGATATAAGCCCAATAGAAATGAATAGCAAAATTCTTAAAAAAAAAAAAAAAAACAAGCCCACATCATTCCATATCTATGAGTATATTTTAAAGAATATTTAATTTCCATGTTTTTTAAAATTGTTTTAGTTACAATATGCATTTTATTTTTCAATTATTTGGTATTGTATATTGTATTTCTTTTATAACAATCCTTCTTGCATAGAATTAAAAGAAATATGCCCTCAAAACTGCTAAGACTCTGAAATGTTTACTATGCAAACTACAATAGGGTTACTATTGCCATAAAATGCTTACCATGAAAACTATAAAATCTATGTTGGCACCAAATTTTTTTCAGATTATGTCAAACAGGCAGATTTTCTGATCTCAATAAAACATAAAAATGGGATCAAATTCTAGGTATAAAAGGAAAGGTGTGAAAGAGAGACAGAAAGTAAATGATAGAAACCAAGGTTGATTTGTTCAATTAAGGCCCATCAGGATCAAATGAGATAATGTTATATGAGATAGTAATTGCTTTTTATAAATAGAAGATTCATAGAAAGATGTAGGAAACAATTGGACTGGTCAAGGAAGAATAAATAGTTTATTATTTATGTTATAATTAGTAACCTTATGATTTCACCTATGTGTGAATATGTGAATTTGTGAATGTGTGGATGTGTGGATGTACTGCAGAGTTGTATTCAATTCTCTTTTCTCTCCCTACTCTTTTTTGGTAATCTCATTATCTTCTGTTGAAGTGAGGTTTTTAAAAAATAGATGTTCTTTTATCATATTTCATAATTAAGTTTAATAAATCTTTGGAAAGTTGATGAAATATAAAAGGATAAAAAATGAGAGAGCAAAAAAAGTTGAGGATTCTTTTTGGCTAAATATTTCAATCAATAATGTAAAATAAATAATTCAAGATGCTCAGGCAGTACTCTTCCATCATTCCCTTAGGAATGACACTCCCTGGTTTTCCATGGTTTACAAGAAATTCTTTGAAAATCCTTCTGGTGAATCCCAATTGATGCTTATAACTGCATGCCCTCTCTCTTGTCCATTTTTCCACACTTTGATAGAGCCAGCTTCAATAAAGTGAGCACTTATGATATGTAGTACAAATATCCTGTAGAGAAAAATGGGTTATCTTAGGCTTCCTCAAGATATTCTTCATTGTGTTTTAATAGTTTAGTGTAGAAGGAAAACTGTCAGAAGACATGTATTTACTAGAATTTGAGAAAGGTGTGTACACCATATGTCATCAGCTTGGATAAATCTATATAGTTTCAAAAGCAGGTGCTACATCTATATGATAAATCATTGATATTAAAAAAAGGAGTATTTAAATTATGCCACTGATATTAATTTAGGATTTTTTATCCACTGATTAATTTTTTGACTGTATTTTGGGGCTAATTACTGGAATCAATAACAAAACATTTTAACTATTAAAATGCATTTTCAAAACACTAAAAACAAAATATGAAATATGATTTTTCATAAGAATTTCATCAACATTCATTTTGTTTTAATATTATTCCTCAAACTAGAATGTTCTTCTTTGAACTTTGTTCAACAATGCTGGCTGAAAATGATCAAAATAAAATATTCATCATGTGAAAATTGCTTCATTGGTAGATTAGCAACTTAGAGTTTCCTTGAGCAACAAGAAGTTTAATTCTGCTGCTGCTATTTAGATTTATATTTTAGATTTATATAATTTAAATTTATGTGATTCTTTATATATATATAATCCTTTAACGTTTGTGAAACATGTTACAAATACTATCTCAATTTTTCTTCATAAGAATCCTGGGAGAGAGATACTATTATTATATAACTTGTATAGGGTTCACATAACTACAGGGGTCTGAAAAAGGATTTGAACTCAAGTATTCTTAATTCCAGGTCTAGCACTATTTGTTCCATTTCATATGTTGCCTCAGAGATACAAAGCCAGTTTAAGTGAATAGTAAGACTTGAAACCTGAAATACTATCTCTCAAAGTAAAATTAATGACATAGGACTAAATCTGGTCCTTGAATCCTTTATTCTGAATCCTTAATCAAGGTGGAACTGAGTCAATGAGAATTGGGAATTTTGAAAATACATTTTACTGTAACTTTTGGCATTTCATCAATTATTTCCAGTCTTATCCTCTCTAAACTCAATTTTCTCTTGTAAGAAGGAAACAAAAAACAATTAAGCAATTGCCAGCCACAGAGTGCTTGTCTGAAAACATACATGATGCTTTATCATACTATCCCCTTCTCTTCCTCCCACCTTTATGCCATGAGGAAGAGTTCATTTTCTCTTTTCTGGGACTTTCATTGATTTTATAGCTCAGAATAATTAGGCCAAAAGTTCTCGCCTTTTGGCAGGAACCTTTTATTCTCCTAAAAATTATTGAGGACACCAAAGAGCTTTCTTTTATGTATCTTATACCTATTGATATTGAATACATTAGAATATAAAATATAAATTAGAAGAAAAGGTAATTTTATGTAAATTTAAATTAGAAAATAAAGAAATGGATAGAGTAAAAAGAGAGCCTGAGAAAGAAAAGAGTGAGTAAAGATAGGACAGAAGGAAATTCATGAATAATAATTATAATTTTGAATGTGTTTTATGGCTTTCTTTGTGGTGGAAAAGAACTAGGAATTGCAGCAATTCCTACCAATTGAACAAGTTATGATGTATGGTTGTGATAGAATACTAAAATGCTATATGAAATAATAAGTTAAATGATCCTAGAAGCATGGAAAGACTTGCCTCAAAATAATGATGAAATAATTCTGAAATGAGCAGAATCAAGAAAACATTGTATGCAGCAGTAGCAATATTGTTTTAAGAATAATTTTGAGTGACAAAGTCATTTTGACTATTATAAATACACAAATTAAAAATAAAGGACTTATGAAGAAAAACTATCTATAGACAGAGAAAGAACTGATAAATAGAAGTATGTATAGAACAGTTTCACACACACAAAAATATATATATAAAATACACACACATATGCATATATGCAAGCATGTGTATATGTGTGTACATGTAACCATATACACACATTTGTGCCTAATGGTAGCCATCTCCAGGTCAAGGATATGAGAAGAAAGGAAGAAAATGGGGAACAAAAGGAATTTGCATGGTGATTTTGTTGTATGTTTGGAAGAATTTGAAGTTTACTTGAAGTATACTTGAAAGATTTGAAGTTTCATGTGCAATCATCTTTTTTGTTGTATTGTATTATGGAAAGATTTATTTTGTTTCATGGATTGAAAATATAATAAATTTTTAAAAATTTGTCAATTAAGTTAGCAATTTATATAATAATAATAACAACAATAATAAAATCTGGCACATGTTAACATAAGTGATGTTTTTATGAAAAGTAATTTTCAAAACAAAAAATATTTTTTTTTCACAAGTCTCCTTCATGTTGAAATTCAAAGAAGAAAGTTATGTTGTCATATCCAATCTGTTGTGATATGTTTTTTCAAATGAAGCTTGTGAAGAAAAAATACATGTAATCAGATAAGGGAGGAATATTTTAATAAGCAAATAATATTTAAATATTTCAATTTGAAGACTCTCTGAAAGTATATCTAGTGACCTATAGACGCCATTCTAAGTATTGTTGCTTTAGACTAAGCTTATATTCTTATATGCTTTTAGGGAAAAATGTTGGGCAAGTTGTGCTACTATAACAAGAATGTGACAATCAATCAATCAACATATATTAAGCAGTATTCTAGGAATTGGGCTAAATGCTGTCAGTTGCAGCACATGTTCACATACACATGCACAGAGATGGAGAGAGAGATAGATAGACAGACAGACAGAAAACAGAGAAACAAACATACACACACACTGGATACAGCTTAGGTGATAAAAATTAAATACTTAGGTGGAGTTGAATTGCACAATGCAATTCAGAAGTCAGGAAGACCCGAGTTCAAATTTAACCTAAGATACCTGCCAGATTTGTGATTCTTGGGCAAGTCCCTTATCCTGTCTGTCTCAGTTTCTTCATCTATAAACTGAGGATAATAATAATAATAATATCAACCTACCAGGTAGTGATGAAGATAAATGACATAATATTTGTAAAATGTTTACCATGTTACCTGACACAAAGTAAGCTCTACACAGATGTTAAATATCTTCACAATTATTATCCCTCCTGTGGACCCACAGAAAGGAAACAAAATTCTCTTGCTATTTATAAAGCTCTGATGTGTCTCCATTTCTTATTTATATGGACCTTCTCCCTTTGGATAGGAGAAGGAAGGGTTCTTTGTTGGTAACACATTTTTCTCTTTTCATAGACATTATTTAAAAGACTAATATCTACTGATGAAACCATAAAGTAATTTCTTTATGATACAACACACAAGGATAGAGTATACAATGCTCTTGTCAAAGATGAATCAAGTCGATTTTTGTGTATTGAATGTACCTATTCTACTAAACTTGTAATATAATTTAGTATACTATGCCACATACTATTGCTTTGTGTTTAATCAAAAGTCCCGTGATAGATTCAGAAATAGAGAAATAAGAAAGAGAGGCAGGCAGACAGATAGTCATAAACATACACACATACATACATACATACACAAACTGGAAACAGGTCAGGTTTCATCTCATCCTTACTGACTGTGTAATTTTTCTCCCTTTTAGTATGGAAATGCTAAAGGAAATAGAGAAAGAATGGAGTTCAACGACAGAGCATTGGAGAGAAATCAAAACACTCTCACAGTTTCAGAGCCATCATTTCCCAAACTTATTAGGAAAAAAAAAGCATTCTACCTATAAACACCTGATAAATAAGTGATTATCCACCCTTTGCTTGAATTCTTTCAATGTAAGGAAGTCCATTATTTACCGAGGAAGTCCATTCAACATTGAGATAAATGAAATTATAAGAAAAAAAATTTAGACTCAGCTTTGTGGGTTGTTTTGGTGTGAGACTTAATTTCCTTTGCCTTTTGAATTATATAATTTTATTTAATTTTTAGTTTCTCATGACTATACAATTCAAAATCTGATTCATCTCTGTTCTTCCTACCATATTAACACAATGAAGTAGTATCATTTCTCTTCTTTAAGCATTTCCCTTTTTCTACCAATTTTATCAAAATCTTTTTTCATTTTCCTTTGATTTCCTTGACATGCTAAATTCATGTAAGAATTTCATATTTCATATTTATTTTTAATATATTTGATGTTTTTATTTTCCCAAGTTATATTTAAAACATTAACATGTGTTTTTAAAACATTGAGTTCTATGATACTGAGTGAAATGAGCAGAACCAGGAGATCATTATACATGGCAACAACAATACTATATGATGATCAATTCTGATGGACATGGCTCTCTTCAACAATGAAATGTTTCAAACCACTTCCAATTGTTCAGTGAAAAAAGCCATATACACCCAGAGAGAGGGATATGAAATGTGGACCACAACATTACATTTTCATGCTCTTTATTGATGTTTGCTTGCATTGTGTTTCCTTTCTCTGATTTTTTTTCTTGTAGATACAATTTTTCTTGTGCAACAATAATAAGTGTGGAAATATGTATACATATATTCGATTTATCAAGTATTTTAACATAATTAACATATAGTGCATTTCCTGCCATTCAAGAGAGGGGTGGGAACTAAGGGGGAAAAATTTGTAACAGAAAGCTTTGTAAGGGTGAATGTTGAAGAATTACCCATACATATGTTTTGCAAATAAAAAGTTTTAATTAAAAAAAAAAAACAACTTTGAGTTCTAGATTTTCTCCTTTAACCCTACCACCAACCCCCATTAAAAAAGCACATATGAAGTTATGCAAAACATTTACATAAAAGTCATGTTGTGAAAGAAAACATAGATTTATTTCTCCTCCACCCAAAAAAACTTTCAAGAAAAATAAAGTTATGAGAGAGAGAGAGAGAGAGTTGTCAGTAGCAAAATTCTTTTGAGAAGGGACAGAGTAAAAGGAGATAGAGAGAATAGAATAAATGGGTGGTAATATAGCTAGCAATAATAATTGTAAAAAAAAATTGTCTCATTTTTCTTTTGGCTTTTTGCTGAGGCAATTGGGGTTAAGTGACTTTCTCAGGATCACATAGCTAGGAAGTGTTAAGTGTCTGAGGCCAGATTTGAAGTCAGGTCCTCCTGACTTCAGGGTTGGTGCTCTATCCACTGCACCACCTAGCTGCCCTTCATTTTACAAACATAAAGAAAATTGCTTGAGTTTATGGAGAACTTTCCAGGTTTTTCTGAGAGCATCCTGGTCAGCATTTCTCACAGAACAGTAATATTCCATCATAATTATGTAGCACAATTTGTCCCACCTTACCCAATTAATGAGCATCCCCTCAATTCTAATTTTTTTTTTGCTGTGAGGAAAGAGCTGCTATAAATATATGCATGATTTTATAGCTCTTTGGGCAAAGTTCATATCTTTTGATCATTTATCATTTGGGGAATGGCTCTTACTTTTTTATATAAGCAACTCAATTTTCTTTATGTTTGAAAAATGAGACAATTTTTTAAAACAATTATTATTGCTAACACACTCTCTCTCTCCTTTCACCCTGTCCCTCCTCAAAAGAATTTTGCTACTAACAACGGTCTCTTAATATACCACCTCATCTATCATTTTCCCCTCTTTCTATAATTCATTCCCCTTCTACTTTCCTGTAGGGTAATATAGATTTTCTATACCCATATTGAGTGTTATTTTTTCTTTGAGCCAATTCTGATGAGAGTAGTTCACTCACTTACCTTCTCCCCTTGTTCCACTCCGGTATAAAAGCTTTTTTTTTTTTGCTTCTTTTTATGGCAGGTAATTTACACTTCCAATTCTCCCTTTCTCTTTCTCCCAAAATATTCCTCTCTCACCCCTTAATTTCATTTTTATATATTATCCCTTCATATTCAACTCACTCTTGTCTGTATATACTTCTAACTGCCATAATAATGAGAAAGTTCTAATAAGTTACAAATGTCAAGCTCCCATGTAAGAACAAGAACAGAAAAACTTTTTTAAACTCTTGAGATATCACCTTTCTGATTACCTGATTATGCTTCTCCTGAATCACGTATTCAAAAATCAAATCTTTTATTCAGGTTGGGTCTTTTCATCATGAATGCTTGCAAATCCTCTATTCCATTAAATTTCCATTTTTTTCTTTGAAGGATTACACTCAGTTTTGTTGCATAGGTGATTTGTGGTTGTAATCCTAGCTTCATTGCTCTTCAAATTACCATATTCCAAGGCATCTGGTCATTTAATGTAGACTGTGGCTCCATTATACTTTGACTATTCCTTTCCAGATGCTTGTAAAATTTTCTGTTTCATGTGGTAATTTGGCTATAGTATTCCTGGAAATTTTGATTTTGAGATCTCTTTCAGGAGGTAATTGGTAGATTTTTTTCAATTACTAGTTTACCATGTAGTTCTAAAATAGAAGTTTTCCTTAATAATTTTTGAAAGATGATTTCTAGGTTCTTTTTTTGATCATGACTTTCAGATAGCTCAATAATTTTTAAATTATTTGTCCTGAATCTTTTTTTCTGGGATAGTTGTTTTTCCAATGAGATATTTCACATTTTTTTTGTTTTGATTTACTGCATATTGATTTCTCATAAAGTCATTAGCTTCCACTTACTCAATTCTAATTTTTAAGGATTTTCCTCAGTAAGCTTTAGTATCTTCTTTTCATTTTGTCCAATTTTATTTTTAAGGCATTCTTATTAGCTTTTTGGATTTCATTTTGCATCACTCTCATCTCTTCCTATTTTTTCCTCTATCTCTCTTACTTGATCCTTTTGAGCTCTTTCATACCCTGAAACTAAATCTTATTTTTCTTGGAGGCTTTGGATGCCCTTTACCATATATACATTTGTCACCTTAAGTATTTGTAAGGGAGTTGCAATTCAGTCATTTACATTTGTTCAAATGTAGATGAGATATATAAAAACTGTATTTGGAGGTTTTTTTTTCTAAAGTAAACTCTGGGTCAGGATAAAATAAACAAAGGAAACAAACATCTTTTTTTTGGAATTGATTGAGCACAGTATATTTTATCTCAAATCTCAAGAGTGCTATACCATAGAATACATATTTTGATTGTTTTCTATTTGAAAGTAGTGTACTTCCTTTAGCAAAGGTTGATTCAAGAGGGCTCACTTGGTTTATATTTTTTCTCACCTTTTAATTCTCTCACTTCTCTCACTCTCGTTCCTTCAACTTTCATTTCTTTATTTCACTTCCATGTTCTCCTACAACTATGACAGCAACCCACCTTGCAGGTGGTAGTCAGAATCAAAAAGTCTGTTAATTGAATGAGTAAGAAAAAAAATCTGACTCTGAATTGTTCATAGATAAGATATTTAGTATTCTAAAGTCCTGAGGAAAAAGTGGATAGTTATATAAGAATATTCAGAATTATCTGTAATTGAATATTTGGAGATGAATATCTCTAAAAATTTTAAATGAAAAAAAAAAAGAAAAATATCTATCTACTTTTGTGGGTTTTTTTTTCCAGAATCTACAATAGATATAGAACTCAGGGAAGCTTCCAGACTCCTGGGGTTCTCATAATCAAAAAGAATTGTTAAGGCCTCTGATGTTGTATTTCATGTATCCTTGTGAATTAAATCTGGTTCGTTAGTTTATGAAAGTTTCAAATTATTTCACTCCACTTAAGCTCTTTTTCCTGAGTAATGAGATCATGCCATTGTCACCAAGTAACTATTTGTCCTAGATGAATTTCTTAATGTCTCTCATCATACACTGTGAAAATAAATTATTTCCCTCTCTTAGTTTAATTCAACTTTAAGACAGAGGACATGGTCTTAAATTCATAGTATTATCTTTGAATCCCTGATACTGATATAATTTAATTTAATTTATTTTTCTGTAGAGCTGTTATATATAGGAATATTTCTGTTTATTTTATAGCTGTAAAACACTGAACAAGATAACACTAGATACAGGTTTATGCTTTATCACAGAGACAAAATAATAGCAATCACAGCAAGCAAGTTAACTATGGTTGTCACAAAGTCTTGCCAGTTATCAAGTCTTTGGTGATTTTTCTCAGTCTCATGAGGTTTCTTTTGGACAAGGGAAGAAAACAAATGGTTAGACAGCTAACTCTGTGTGTATGCATATGTGTGTATATTCAAAAAGTTCAAAAAATCACATCTGTAGAGCTGTGAAAATTTAAAGCAACCCACATTTATAAATATCAAATCTACTCTTTTCCATTAGTGTTTTCTGAAAATTTGAAAAGAAAAATATAAGTTAATTTAATATTTCTTATTTTATTTGGTCATATTACTTTAATTTGGTTTTGGCTCAAATTAATTTATAAAGATGCATATTTCTGTGTGGGTGTGTGAGCATACACAGTCTCAAAAAGATTGATATAAAAAACATAGGTATTGCCAAGCCAAGTGATTCATGTATAGCAAAACCATCATTTTTATTTTTAACTTAGCTTAAAAAAATTATCACAGATGATAGAATCAAATCCAGGAAGGGTAAAATGCTAGAATGGTCCTAAGAAAATAATTTTAGGAATTCTAACACTCAAAATGAGCCAAGGCAGTTAAGGAAAACTATGAATAATTAAAAATAAAAGTGTACATATTATATGTGTGTATGATATATATGTACACATCATATTAAACACACACATACATATATATATATATGCACATATATATATAATTTTATTTTAGTTAACAGGAAAAGGTAATGATAGAAGAAAGAAAACCGTCTGCTTTGGGTGGATGGCACAAAAACTATCAGAGCAATCCAACTTTTGTTTTTGTTCATTTTTTTTTCTGACAAAGTATAATCTTTGAACTGGACAGATGGACTAAAAAACTTAATAGGGAGATGAAAAACAAGATAAATGGGATGGTAGTAAAGTTTCTTAGTAAATACCATTTATATCGCCAGGATAACAGATTCAAATTGCATGATATTACAAAGTTCTTGAATATTTGGTGAATGTGACTGTGAAATCACTGATAGCAGTCTCTGAAAAGTCATGGATACCCTACTCCCAAATATGTTGAAAGGCAATTTACATGGTTTGTTTTGTTTTGTTTGCTTTTTTGCTGAGGCAATCGGAGTTAAGTAACTTGCCCAGGGTCACGTAGCTAGGAAGTGTTAAGTGTCTGAGAGCAGATTTGAACTCAGGTCCTCCTGATTTCAGGACTGGTGCTCTGTCCACTGCACCACCTAACTGCCCTGTTTTACATGTTTTTTTTTTTAACTATGTTTTCATTGATTTATGGAACTTTCAGTTCCCCCTCTACTCATGCAATTCAGCAATTGTTCTTCAGTTTGTAACCTTACAAAACTGCCTGGGGTATTGCTACATTGAGCGGCTTTCTCTGGATAATGAATCCAGGTCTTTCTAACTTTTACACCAGTTTTCTGTCATACAACTTATCAGTATTGAAAGGCTTATTAAAAGTTATTTAGGGGCATAGCCAAAAGAGTAGAGTGAAACCAGGAAGTTCCTCAAGCTCTCCCAGTTTCCCTTAAAAAAAAAAAAAAAACCTGAAACCTAGCCTGTGAACAGAGTATGGAATGATAAAGCCTATGAAGAGATGGAATGAAACAATTTTCCAGCTCAAAATAGATTGCAAGAATTTAAAAGTCAGTCTCTCTGCGGTAAAAGATTTCTGTAACCTGGCTTAGACAGTGTTTGGAAAAGCCAGTGGCAGGGTCTTAATCACAGCAGATCTGCATCTGAGACCTTTGGCTCTGGCTCAGTAAAACAATAGCAAAGCAAATAAGTGAGGCAGCCTTCAGTCCCTGCACAGAAGGCAAATTCCCAGTCTGGGAAACTAGGTGACAACAGGCAGGACCAAATCAGGTTCCTCCCTGCTGTGAGCAAGACACCAAACACAAGGGGCCCCTCTACTCTACTTTGAGCCAAGGCTCAAAGCTACACAAATAGCTTGGGACAAGTGCTTCAGGAGCAGAGGTGCATTTTAAGTCACAAATTAGGAAAAAAAAAAAAAATGATCCAAAAGCAGGGGGAAAAAACCACTATAGAAAGCTACTATGGTGACAAGGAAGAATAAAACACCAACCCAAAAGAGAACAAAATTCCCATATATGAAACCTCAAAGGAGAATATGAATTGGTTTGAAACCCCAAAAGTTTTCTTGGAAGACCTCATAAAATATTAAAAAAAAAACAAATATGAGAAGAGGTAGAAGAAAATTTGGGGAAGAAATGAGAGGTATGCAAGAGAGTCAACATCTTGGAAAAGGAAAACAATTCCTTAAAAAATATAATTGCTCAAATGCAAAAAATAATTCCACTGAAGAAAGTAATTCCTTAAAAAATACAATTGTCCAGATGCAAAAAACAAAACAAAACAAACATCAACAACCCACTGAAGAAAACATTTTTAAAAGTAGAATTAACCAATGGAAAAGGAGATATAAAAGTTAACTGACGAAAATAATCCATTTATAACTAGAACTGGGAAAATGGAAGCTAGTGAATCTGAGACATCAAAAATCAGTCAAACAGGGAGAAGCTAGGTAGCACAGTGGATAGAACACCAGCCCTGAAGCCAAGAGGACCTGATTTCAAATCTGGCCTCAGACACTTAACTCTTCTTGGCTGTGTGACCCTGGCAAGTCACTTAATTCCAACTGCCTCAGCCCAAAAAAAAATCAGTCAAACAAAATAAAAGAATAAAAAAATGTAAAATAACTTATTGGAGAAATAGCTGATCTGGAAAACAGATCTAGGAGAGCCAGTTTTAAAATCTTTGATGTACCTGAAGGGCATGACCAAAAAAAGAGCCTGGATAACATTCTTCAAGAGATTATCAAGGAAAACTGCCTTGATATACTAGAAGCAGAGAGGGAAATAGTCATTACAAGAATCTGTCGATCAACTCTGGAGAAAGATCGCACAAGGAAAACTCCAAGAAGCATCATTGCAAAATTCCAGAACTATAATATCAAAGAAGAATTACTGCAGACTATCAAAAGAAAAACAATTTAAGTATAAAGAATCAACAGTCAAGCTTACTCAGGATCTGGCAGCTTCTACAATAAAGGAAAAGAGGGCCTAGAATGCCATATTCCAAAAGGCAAAAGACCTGTGGTTACAATCAAGAATGAACTATCTAGTGAGACTGAGCATAATTTTTAAGGAGGAGATGGATCTTCAATGAAGCAAGAGTCTTTCAATAATTTCTATTAAAAAGACTAGAACTAAAGAGAAGATTTAATCTACAAACGTAGGAGTCAAAGAAAGCATAGAAAAATAAAATGGAAAGAAAAACATTATTTAAAGCTGTAACTGTCTAAATTCCTCCATGGGAAAGTGATACTTCTAACTCTTGAGTACTGTATTTATTATTAGCGTAGTTAGATTGGGCTTATATAGACAATGGAGATGACTATAAATTGACTCTGATCTGATGATATTAAAGAAAAATTCATTAGGGAGTGGCAAAAGCATTATTTGGGAGAAGAAAAGGAGGAATGGGGCAAATTAGATCACATAAAAAGGCACAAAGGACCTTTTACAGTAGGGGAAAAGAAGGGAGAAGGAAAAGCATTGTCTGAATATTAATCTCATCAATTTTGGCTCACAGAGGTAATAACATCTACATACTCAGTTGGGCATAGATGTTTATCTTTCCATATATAAAAGTAGGAGGAGAAAGAGGAAAGAAAAGGGAGGGACTGGATGGAAGAGAGGGCAGAAACTCTCCTTCTAAAAGAAGGAGAAGGAGTAATAGAAAGGAGGGCAAGTTGAGGCAGTTTTTTTCAGAGACAAAATCCTATTGAGGAGGGACAGGGTAGAAAGAGAGAAGAGTATAGTAGGGAGAAAATAGGATAAAATAAAATACAGTTGGTAATAATAACTGTGAATGTGAATAGGGTGAATTCTCATAAAATGGAAATAGATAGCAGAGTGGTTTAAAAACCATAATTCTACAATATGTTGTTTACAAAAAAAAAAAAACATATTTGAAACTGAGAGATACACACAGAGTAAGGGTAAAAGCAGGAACAGAATATATTATGCTTCAACTGAAGCAAAAAAACAAACAAAAGCAAGGGTAGCAATTCAGACCTCAAACAAAGCAAAAGCAAAAATTGATCTAATTAAAAGAGATAAGGAAGAAAGATACATGCACAATGAAGTAATATCAATACTAAACATACATATATATATACATATACATATATATATATATGTGTGTGTGTGTGTTTTAGTGCCCAACTTCTTAGAGAAGTTGAGTCAGCTACAGAAAGAGACAGCAAAACTATTCTTGTGGAGACCTCAACCTCTCTCTCTCAGATTTAGATAAATCTAACTACAAAATAAACAAGAAAGCAATTAGGGAGATTAATAGAATCTTAGAAAATTAGATGTGATAAACCTCTGGAGAAAACAGAATGGGGTTGAACAGAAAACATTTTCTCTCAGTGGTATATGGCACACAAAAATTAACCAAGTATTAGGGCATAAAATTATCATAACCAAATGCAGAAAGGCATAAAGAGTAAATACATTTTTTTCAGATCACAAGAAAAGATAGACCAAAAACAAATTGAAAATGAAATAATCTAATCCTAAATAATGAATGAATGGTTAAAACAACAAATGATAGAAACAATCAATAATGTCATCCAAAAGAATGCTAATAATGAAATATGCAACACAGCCAAAGCAGTTTTTAGGTGAAATTTTATAGCTATATAGTTACATGAATAAAATAGAGAAAGAGGAGATGAAAGAACTGGGCATGCAATTCTAAAAAAAGAAAATATTAACTCACCCCAATTAAATACCAAATTTGAAATTTTGAAAAACAGCAAGAGATTAATAAAATTGAAAGTAAGAAAACAATTGAACTAACAAATAAAACTAAGAATTGATTTTTATTGAAAAAGAACCAACAAAATAGATAAACAATTTTTAAAAATTTTTGTTAATTTCATTAGAAAAAGAAAAGAAGAACACCAAATTACCAGCATCAAAATTTAAAGGATAAACTTACCACCAACAAAAAAAGAAAATAAGTTGCCAATTAGGAGATATTTTGCCCAAATGTATGATAAGCAGATCTGACAATCTAATTGAAATGAATGAAAATTTACAGAAATATAAATTTCTCAGATTAACAGAAGAGAAAATAAAAAAAAAACCCTATTTTAGGAAAAAAATGCTGGCTTTTTTTTTTTTTTTAGCTTTTT
>JAJPUD010003479.1:198578-223099 GCA_023553655.1 Myrmecobius fasciatus
CCAGATTTGAACTCAGGTCCTCCTGACTTCAGGGCTGGTGCTCTATCCACTGCGCCACCTAGCTGCCCCTTTTAGGAAAAAAATGAACAAGCTACAATGAACTCCCTAAGAAAAAAATCTCCAGAGCTAGGTGGAGTTAGAATTGAATTCTACCAAATACTTAAAAAACAATTAATTCAAAGAACTAGATGAACACAATTACAAACATTTTCATATAAATAAAGTCAGATCTAAACAACTGGGAAAATATCAATTGTTCATGGGTAGGCTGAGATAATATAAAAATGACAATTTTACTGAAATTAGTCTACTTATTCAGTGCCATGACAATACAGCTGCCAAAAAATTATTTTATAGAGCTAAAAAAAATAATAACAAAATTATCTGGAAAAAGAAAAGGTCAAGAATATCAAAGGAATTATTGGAAAAAAAGATGGTGATCTAGCAGTGCCAGACCTAAAACTCTATTATACACCAGCAGTCATCAAAACCATCTAATAATGGCTGAAAGATAGATTGGTGAATCAGGGGAATAGATTAGGTATACAAGACAAAATAATCAATGACTATAGTAATCTACTATTTGATAAACTCAAAGACTCCAGCTTCTGGGATAAGAATTCACTATTTGACAAAAATTTCTGTGAACATTGGAAAATAGTATATTACAAACTTGGCATAGACCTACTTCTTACACTCCATACCAAAATAAGATCGAAATGGATACATGGTTCAAGTACAATGGGTGATAGTATAAACAAATTACCAGAATGAGGAATAGTTTATCTATAAGATCTTTGGAAAAAGGAGGAATTTATGACCAAAGAAGAACTAGAGAACATTATGAAATGCAAAATGGATAGTTTTGATTACATTAAATTAAAAAGTTTTTGCACAAACAAAACCAATGCAATCAAAATCAGAAAATAAGAGAAAGCTGGGGAAACATTTTTACAGCTAGGGTTTCTGATAAAAACCTAATTTCTTTTTCCCCCTTTGGTATGCTATGTTTTATTTCTTTTTTTATACTTGTAAAGCTTTTTTCTTTATTTTTAAAACACCAGCAAAGATAGTTTTTAACATTAATCCTTGAAAAATATTGAATTCCAACTTTTTTTTCTTCTTCACTTATCCTCACCCCTCCCCTAGACAGCAAGTAATCCAATATATGTTAAATATGTGCTATTCTTCTATACGTATTTCCAATTATCCTGTGGCACAAGAAAAATTAGATCAAAAGGGGGAAAATAAGAAAGAAAATAAAATGCAAGGAAACAAAAACAAAAAAGTGAAAATACTATATTGTGATCTACATTCAGTCCCCACAGTCCTCTCTCTTTGCTTGCTATTGGAAGTGGTGAAGGCCTCATTTCTAAATATATATAGAGTTGACTTAAATTTATTAAAATAGAAGCTATTCCCCAATTGATAAATCAGTCAAAGGATATGAACAATTTTCAGACGAGGAAATTAAAATAATCGATAGTCATATGAAAAAATTCTCTAAATCACTATTGATTACATAAATGCAAATAAAACAACTCTGTAGTACTATCTCACAAGTATCAGAGTGGCTAAATGATAGGAAAAGATAATGATGTATGTTGGAGAGGATGTGGAAAAACTGGGTCACTAATCCATTGTGAATGGAGTTGTGAACTGGTCCAATCATTCTGGAGAGTAATTTGGAACCCAAAGGTTTATAAAGATGTGCAAAGCCTTTGATCCAGCAGTGAATTGATAGGCTTGGTTCTCAGCAATTCAGTGATACAAGACAATTCCAATAAATTTTGTATGGAAAACATCTACATCCAGAGAGAAACTTACAGATACTGAACCTGAATGTTGAACACATACTATTTTCCCCTTTTTTTCTACTTTTCATGGTTTTTCCCTTTTGTTCTGAATTTTCTTTCCCAACATGACTTATGTGGAAATATGTAAAAATGAATGTACAACTAAAAATTTAAAACAAAAAATTTAAAAAGTTATTGCAAGTAATTTTTTCAAGTCATCAAAAAATATTTTTCTTCTTACTCTTCTGAGTACCAAAGTCCTATTATGATTTCCTATCATAGTGAAGAAATGATCCTGGGTTCTCAAAGATGATGTCGGTGCATCATGAATTCTGCTAGACCCTTCCAAGACAAAAAGATTTTCATTTCCAGCCAATTATGAATTGGGTCTCTTTTATATGAGGATCAATTAGAATTTGAAGTGTCTCATCTCCTGCTTTTGTCTAGAAGGATGAATTGTTTGGACATAACAGTTCCATATATGATAATCTACCATATACAACATTTTTGCTGAGAGTTTCTACAATGATAAATTTACCTCAAAATAACTGAAAGTAATACATATGCAGTATTAAAGTAATATAAAATTAATAGTCACTTAACATTTCTAGGCTTACTTTAAAAATCTAGTAAACCTTCTAGGGTATTAAATTCTCTGTACAAGGACTAAGATATGTCTCTGACATTACCTGAGTTCTCCATTATCTTTGTCTCACTCTTTTTAACCAATGAATTTCTTGTCATTTTTAAATATTATTTCCTATCTCAACCAATGCACAACACAAGTATCTTTTCTTAAATAAATTGGTTGAAGTGATCACTTTTGTGTTTGTAAGCCTGTTGACAGGACTTTCTTAAGCAGCTTGAAAAAGACAGGACAAGATAAGCTTTGCATTTCCTGTTGGTTGAGGCTGCTGACAATATGCTAATGCAGCTTGTATTTACATGATTATTTATAGCAAAACATACTGATCCTAAATATGATTATGAATACTGTTATGTATTACTTGCCATTCTATTTTTTCATCTGACTTTAACACCTAAGAACATATATATCATGTCAGCATTCTGCCAAGTCTCTTTGCCTGTTGGAATGTACAACTTGTCATTTTACCTGCAGTGTGCCCCACTAACTCTTATGAATAAGAATATCTCCATTTCACAATGTACTCTGCATTCTTTTCTATGCTGTTTATTGGGAACCTGAATCCAATAAGAATCTATCAATAATGATTCTGCTATGTCACGGAACCCATTCCCATATCAATTGCTGGAGAGGTTTTGATCCTGTTGGCCATTTTCAGATCTAATTTATCCTTCACCCTGTCCTTTCACCTCTTGCCTACAGCAACTTTAGACTGTACTTAACTGGACTTATTTATATGTGGTTGTCATATACTCAATAAAAATAACAACAATGGTAAAAAAAAAAAAAAAAAAAAAGGATGTGAATAAGTCCTTTCTTCTCCCCTCCTGCCTACATACAGTGATGTATATCAGTAGAGTAATTATTGGGTACTTACTTTATTCATGGAAAAAGGAATATGAGAGAGTAAGATAAAACTGTTAAATATTGGGTTTTTTCCCCTACTTTAAAAAAAAAAATCTCGGTTCCAGTAAGGTTTCATAGTATCTTGGTAATTTTATCAATTAGCTAGTATCTTTTAAATGGAAGAGTCACGTTTGTGATTAGAAATCTTTTTTAATTAGTGATGCTTTACAGTACCCTTATGAAGTAGAACAACTACATTTTGTAACTAAAGAAACTGCCAAGGAAATGGAAGGGACTTGCCTAATGTCACACAGCAAGACTGTGAATTAGCTGATGAATATAGAAGTAAGCATAATTAGAACTCATTCATTCTGTGAAATACACCCTGAGGCCTATCAGAGTTGAACTTCAGAAAGCAGCAGGAGCTTTTAGAAATATACAGTGGGAAAGTCTATTCCTCATTTTGCTTATTAAAATTGAGTTATGGGAACTTTTAGTTTAAAACCTTCCCTTCCTCCCTAGAACAGAGGTACCATTTTGAAGCCTCAACAGCCCTGAAAAAGAGTGGAGACTTTAGAATAGGTTTCTTAGCAAAAAAAAAAAATGCTACCTACCATCCATCTTTGTATCAGCAAAGTGAAGAATTTAAACTGTACCTTCTGATTCTTTAATACTCCATATATTTCTGCAGGTTCTTTGCTACACCTCATAGAATCACTTTCATCACTGCACCTGTGACACCACCATGCAGACAGAAATTTTAAAAGAAAATTTTAAAATGTGAGGAAAGGAGGCATATTCACTGGTTTTACTTGGATGGTAAGTGACTCTGTAAAGCTAGAGCAAGGTATCTATTTCCATATACAACATGACCTAGGTCTTCTAAAAGAGATATTCATTATTCTTCTATGGAGACATGCAAATGAATCACCTTTATCATCAAATAATAAATGCTGTCTTCTATTATCCACTTTTTGAAAAAAAATCTTTGATCCTATATGCTTCCCTTTACTCTTCCTTCCTCATTGACCATGGTATCATCTTGTAAATGGATGGCTAATTAAAGAGTCCCTCCTCATCTCACTTTTTGTATATAGTACTATCTGGTGCCATCAAAGTTTGAAGGAATTATCTCTGAGTTTAATGGATTTACTCATTTGTAAAATGTTGCACTCAATGAGAGGCCTTTTATGGAAGGATTCTCACAGTAGACTGTTAGCCTTACTCCTCCTATATCCCCTAAAAATAATCAATCAAACTAACAAACAAACAAAAAGCAGCAGCAGCAACCAACCCACACACATACTATACAGCTTTGGGCATGGCTTATCTGTGATTCCAAGTTGATTAACCACTCTGTCCCTGAGGCAACTCCCTAAGAGAATATAAGGTGCAGACAAATTGTTTAACTGATTTCCATTTCAGTTGTTCCTCTAAAACAGGGGTTCTTAACCTGGGGTTCATAGGGCCCCCAAAGATCTGTGTATGGATGTCACTACCTTGAGTGGGAAAACAATTACAATTTTTGTTTTCTCTATCTTCTAACTGAAATTGGACATTTTCTTCATTTATGAATTTTTGAAAATGTTATTCTTAGAAGTGGAACACATTCAAAAATGTTAAGAACCTTTTCCCTATAATGATAAAATCTCTCTGGACATACACACACACATAATATTTTTGTACCATAGAAATATTTTTATCTTCAATATAATTTACTTTTACAGTGATTTTTCAAAGATTCATTGATAGTCCTTCAATTAGCATGTTTTTTAGCTACGTTTTTAATATCTTCAAAAATTTTAAATTGAAATAATAAAATAAAATCATGTTGCATAAGGAAACAATGACTGAATAAACTGCTTCTAAATGCATTGTTCTGTTATTTAGGTTGAATTGACACATAGGATAGAGCACAGGATCTGTGTCTGAATTCATATGCAGCCCCAGATTTTCACTATTGGACCATGAACAAATCCCATAACTCTTTTTGCCTCAGTTTCCTCATCTGTAAAGTAGGGATGATAAAATCATCTCTATTCATTCAGGATTTGTAAGGAAAAATGAAATATTTGTAAAATTCTTTTCAAATCTTAAACCACTAACAAATGCTAGTTATTATTATTTGGCCATCACTAATGACATTTTATACCATCATTTACTGCGTAAAAATTAGACCTTGTTTCATTTTAGGAGATGGATTAATGTTCCAAAAAATTTCACTTCTAGGTCAGGGGATTGTAAGGTTATCAAAACTACACAAATTGCTCTTTCTAGGACATAAAGGTAATTGTTATTTAAAGTCAATCCTCTCCTTGGAGAGACTTGCATGAACTGATGCTCAGTGAAGTGAGCAGAACCAGGAGATCATTATTCACGGCAACAACAATACTAGATGATGATCAGTTCTAATGGACATGGCTCTCTTCAACAATGAAATGCTTCAAACCAGTTCCAATTGTTTGGTGAAGAGAGCCATATACACCCAGAGAGAGGGAAGTGAAATGTGGACCACAACATAACATTTTCATGTTCTCTATTGAGGTTTGCTTGCATTGTATTTCCTTTATCGGATTATTCTTTCTTGTAGATACGATTTCTCCTGCACAAAAAATGATGTGTGGCAATAACTATACATATATTCAATTTCTTAAGTATTCTAACATAATTATCATGTAGTGGATATCCTGCCATGTAGGGGAGGGGTGGGGAGTAGGGGGGAAAAATTTGTAACAGAAAGCTTTGTAAGGGTTAATGTTTAGGAATTACCCATACATATGTTTTGCAAATAAAAAAGTATTAATAAATAAATAAATAAATAAAGTCAATCCTCTCACTGTTTTTGAGAGTTTAATCTCTTCTCTTTTACTCCTAGTTATCTACAAATAACTATATTTAATTACTTCACAAGGTATACTGGGAAATAGAGATGTGTACTCTTTGTAACTTGGCAACTTCTTTAAAGACAGGCAAATATAACAATTTGATCAATCTAAATCTATCATAGCTTGATTCTGGTCCTCAATTCCCAGCCCACATTGTTTATTGATTTAGTGCTGTTTTGTTACTTGTAATATTTCTTGCATTTGCATTTAATATTATTTTTGGACACTTATCTTGTTGCTTCATTGTAGTCCAGAATAGAAACTTATCATTTATTAACTACTTTCTTAGATTTTTTTTACCCCATCATAATTTTTTAAAGTTTTATTTAATTGTGAGAACAAAAAGGAACATAAATTATTTCTTTGGATAACATTTCTTTGCTTGTTGAATTTTTGTGGGCTACCCCCTGAAAACAGTACGAAACCATACAATTCTACAACACTGAAAACTATAAGCTTTCAAATATATATGTATTGTGGTAAACCCATCTTTTAGTCTACAGATCCATGTTCAATAGTTTATTTGAGTATTATTTTTATTTTTAACGGCTATTCTGATTTCATGTGTAAAGGGAGACTACCAGTGAGGAAACTCCATTTAGTACATCAGACAAACACTTGTCCTTCAATTTATAGTCAGCATATTATCATGTGTCAGGGACAGATTAAAGCTGATACCATCTTAGTCCATGTTTGATAGTAGAAGGAAATGAAGCACTCATAGATCATTCGGTAGTCAGCAAAAGAGAGTTTGCATAGCTATAGCACAAAAAAGATTACAAGGCTATTCCAGCACTTAGCTTGGGTAGAAATAGTTACCCTTGTATTAATAGGTCTAATCATTAGAGTAGAGTATAATGACATGACTTAAAACTTGGTGGGTCTTGGGATAGTTGCCAAATCTAAAGGATTATAATTCCAAAAGGAAGGGCTTTTTCATTTACTTATGTGAGCAGAAAAATATCAAGCAACCCAAGGCTATTGGAAAACTATAGCTAAAGGAGTAATAGTTTGAGCCTTGGTCCCCATAGTTAATCTCCTTCCAAGGAAAAAATTGTCTAACTCATGTTTGAGGGGTGAGGAAGGAACTCTGGTAGATAGTGTTCTTAACAACACATAGGATAATGAAAGTTTGGGTGACTTGGCCAGAGTCTCATAGACAATATACATTAGAGTCAATATGTATTCAAATCTTTCTGATTCTGAAACCAACATTCTTCACTTTTCCATGTTTCCCTTTCCATCCCAATAAACTAATATTCAAGATAATACATTTTTCAAATTCCTCTTGCCCCCAGCCAAAAAAAAAGGAAAGGAATTCAAAATCTACAAGATTGAAAACATACAACTTTTAGTGTGTATCATTAGAGCGTTTACATAAAAAAAATTTCAAGAAGTTTTTCCTCATCCTGCAATAAAACACTTTGAATTGAGTCAACTGATCTAAAATACAAATAATGAATATTAATTCCTGAAGCAAATCTTTATTACCAGTGGTAGCACATTATGAATGATTTGCTCAGATAATGCAAATATTTTCACCTTCCACCTACCATATAATGAATTTTAACCTTGGTTCTTTCTAGGGCTAATTCACTTTAGTTACAGAACATTAAGAAGTCCTTTCTAGCAGTTCTCAACTTACAAAGCTTGGTAAGGTCTGTCCTTTGCAAGATGGTAGAGTCAGCCAAATTTTTCTTCAGTAAAAATTTCCATCTCCTCTGTTTCTCCCATAACTAACCCTAACTTACATAAGCTTTCCATATGTTAAAGGCACTATTGCAGTTTCCTCCACATGCTATTTGGATCGTTTATCAAATCTTAAGACTTTTTTGATCATTTTATTCTTTTTTATTTTAATAATATATTTTTATTTTCAAAATACATGCAAAGATAATTTCCAACATTAATCCTTGCAAAACTTTGTATTTCAAATTTTTCTCCTTTCCTTTCCCTCACCCCCTCACCTACACAGCAAGTAAATATAGGTTAAATGTGAAATTCTTCTAAACATATTTTGACATTTATCATATTGTACAAGAAAAATTAGATCAAAAAGGAAAAAAAAATTAGAAAGATAAAGAAAAGCAAGCTAAAAGCAACACAAAAGGGGAAAACACTATGTTGTGATCCTCATTCAGTCCCCATGGCTCTCTTTCTGGATGCAGATGGCTCTCTCCATCACAAGTCCATTGGAATTGGCCCGAATCACCTCATTTTTGAAAAGAGCCACGTCCATCAGAGTTGTTGATTCTTTCTTCTATCAAAATTATTTGTTTCATTTCATTCTCTGTGGTTTTCAAGTAGAGCATTCACATGACCAGGATGTCAATAGAAAAATTGACATATTCAGTATACAATATACCTCAAAAATAAAAACTCAGCTCAGTTGCTAGTGCCTTTCTACGATGAAGTGATCATGAATGGACTTTGAGTGTATGTATATGTATATACACACATGTGTGTATATATTTAAATATTACACATAGATATGTATGTATATGTACATGTGTAGGTTTGCATGTTTGTATATATTTAATTTTCTGAGAAGGGAATAACTATTTTCATTTTTTAAATGTATCTTCAGTCAGTTCCCTAATTTTTGGCACAGAGTAAGTACATAATAAGTGCTTATTGATTATGAGTATGCTCTCTGTTGTGGATTTCTGGTTAATCTAACAAACTAGTCTATATTGATAGAGTAAAGCTTGCTAATATTTTATCCCCACCATGCCTATCATGTATATTTCTGTATGATGGAATTGATTGTTATCTTAATTCTGCTCTCCATCCTCAAGCACTCCAACAATGCCACTTTCAGAGAATTGGATATGTGTTTTAAGGAATGGAATGATGGAATAAACTTAACCTCACACTAGAGTATTATAAGGAAGGAGCTGTACCTCTCTAAAAAAAGAAAATTCACCATTTATAATATAAAAAAGGATGATGGTATACTTTGTTCTGAATACTGAGTTTTATTTTTATTTTATTTTTAAGGAAAAATCTTGGCAAACAAAATTCAATTCTTTCATTAAGGGAGTGATTTTCAGAATGGAATAAGACCTGCTAAAATGGAATAACATGAAATTAGCCTTTTATAAGAACAGACTGGATACACATTGTACCTACATTCAATATGTCACCCTAGTATATCATTTTGCAATAAGCAGAATATGTAGTTGTGTTTGCATAACATTGTAAATTTTCAGCATCCCACACAAGCCTGGGATACTAGGTCTAGAATGTCAGAAGCATAGAATCAAATTGAATAGCTACCAATCATTGAAAATATAAGATACTTTTAAAGAATTCTTTATTTTGCTTTGCTTATTTGACTTTTTCATATTTCTGTCAGTTTTTAATTGAATTGGCACTTTATCATCAAATATGCAAGAAAAAAAACAGGCTCTGAAATGTTTCATAAAAAAAATTCAAGATTAGAATCTGTCACCAAAAAAAATAAAATAGAAGACTTTTATCTGCAGGTTCATTACTCTCACATTTAGGTAAAACTTTGACATAAATAGAGTAATGAAGGCTGAGGAATAGATAGAAAGACGGGAAAAGAAAAAGATATTGATGGTTTTGAAAAAAGCAGGCCTGAAATTGTATACAGATAAAATCATGTAACTAAATTAGTTTCTACAGGAATTTTTCTGTCATGTTGGCTTCATTATTCATACTTTATTCATTTAATAAAAGATCTTATTGATGCTTTTTTCTTTTTGAATAATATTTTAATTTTCCCCCAATTACATGTAAAAAACAATTTGTTCAATTTTTGTTAAAGTTTTGAAGTACAAATTGTATCTCTTTTTTCCCTTTCCTCCCTGTTCCTGAGATTGTGAGCAATCTCATATAGGTTACATAAGTGCAATCATGTAAAACACTTGCATACTTGTCATTTTGGATGCCTTTTGTTTTTGTATTGCAGATACTTATTATCAACCATGGACATCTCTCCTTCCAGATCCCCCATCACACACCTATATGTTTCCTTGTAACAAAGAGCAAAAATGTATGCCATATAATTGTTCAGGATTTATTCAAATTTACATATCATTTGTTCCTTGAAAATAAAATGAAGACATTCATTCATTCAGCACTTATTAGAAGTTTGTTTTGTGCATGGAATTATACTAGATGCTAGATATAGAAAGACAAAGATGAAATAGTCCCTGTCCTCAAAGTGAGGATAGGAAGCTATGATGGTAGAGATAGTAAGATTTCTGTAGCATAAATTTAACAATTTTCCCCATTAGTTATTATTAATATTTTCACAGTTCCAATTTTATTTTAAAAGAGAAAAATTAAAGTCTTTCCAGTCTCTTTTCCTTCTGAACCCACTGCTATGCATTTCTAATTTCAAAACTTAATAAATGACATGTTCTCTGTATTGTTTTTCTTTTATTGTATGTATTCTGTTTTTTTCTAAAAAATAGAAAAAATTATTTTCCTAGAAAGAGGAAAATACTCAAGAAAGGGAAATATAACTTGAACTTTTCTCAATTTCTTGCCTGTATATGTTTGGTGCTAACAATGTTTGACTTCACCCATCAACCAATGACATTTATTAAGCATCTAATATGTGCCAAAGATACAAATATTAAAATTAGCAGTCCTTGTCCTTGAGGAGTTTATATCCTGAAAGAGAAAAAGCAATTAAATTGAATAGGAGAGAGACCTGAGGAACTCTTCAGGGAATGGTCCTAGTGGGAAGTGATGAGGACTTTAACAGTGAATAAGCATTTATGCAATACTTAATATCTACCAGACACTATGCTAAATGCTTTAAAATATTATCTTACTTTATTCTCACAACACTGGAAGGTAAGTGTGATTATTATCCCCATTTTACAGTTGAGGAAACTTAGGCAGACATAAGTTAAATAACTTGTCAATAATCATGCATCTGGTATATTTCTGAGACTCATATTTCAGAGTAAGGATTGAAAGAGAGAGGATGACAATAATTAACTGATTGAGTAAAGAAAAGGGAAAAGAAGAGAACTAGAAAAAGAACTGGGGGACCACCAATCTACTTCACAAGCTATATACAAGTCAAGCCTGATATTAGTTAAGAAATAAACTATCACTTTAAATAACTCCTTACCATTTACACACATTTTACCCAATTTCCTAATTTGGATGAAAAGATGAAAAAATATCAAAAGTATTGTTACAACAACAAAAATAAAGTTGTGTTTTTGAGGGGAACAAAACAGCACTATTACATCTAATTAGCATGAAATATCCTGCAAGAAAATCTATGTTGGCATAAATTTAAGGTTGAAATTATTAATCTGGCTAAAGAAATACAGCCATTTGGCTAACATTGAATAGACCCTCCAATATGATTTCCAAATTTTACAGACTCTTAGTATCCCATTATTATTTGCACACTATCCTCCTAATAAAAAGCATTACATGACAAAAAATTTATTTTAACATTAAAGTGAATGAAAATGGTTTTTTTAATGTTTTCAATTATTTGTTGATGCCTCTTGACATAATTGGAGATAGTTTAGAGTATTAGAAAATCAGTATTGAGAACTATTGTCCTAGACTTCTGGAGGATGAGGAAATCTAGCCAAAGCTATTTGGCAAAGAAAAAAAGGAGGGGATTTATTTGCCTAAGTTTTATACTTTTTTCCATTCTAATTTCAAAATTGTGTTAGATCAATTAGAAAAAAATATAAAAATCAAAGAAATTCTCTTCTCCTTTTACCCAAGTCAATCTTTAGTTATAAATTCAGAACCTCTGTAAAACAAATTAACTCCTAGTGTTATCATCAATATTTATTATTAAGAACTTGCAAAAAGGTATCATATACAGTCCTAATGTCTAAAATCCAACAACTTTTTAAATACTTGCTATATGCAAAGGCTTATGCTATGAGCTAAGGAAGATAAAAAAGAAAAGCTATACATGGCTTTTACAGGGAAGGTTATACCTGGATAAAAATGGATTAATTTGTGTCAAGAGTCTTTTCATATCTGCTAGGGAGAAGTAATCGTTACATTTTCAATGTGAACATTTGGACTTCAGAAATCAGCAACTGCTACAAATTGAGGATTGATTAATGGTTTTGTTGATTGTCGAGACTCGAAAAAATGATGGAGAAAATGTTAATAATGCAAATGAAACATAAAAGAGTAATACTGGGGGCAGCTAGGTGGCACAGTGGATAGAGCACCACCCCTGAAGTCAGGAGGACCTGAGTTCAAATCTGGTCTCGGACACTTAACTTTCCCTAGCTGTGTTGACCCTGGGCAAGTCACTTAACCAAAACCAAACCAAAACAAAACCAAAAACAAGTTTTTGCCCTCAGGAAGTTTACAATAGGGGGAAGGGACACAGACAACATGCAAACAAATATATACAAAGCAAGCTATGTATTGGAAAGCTCCTTAGAAGGAAATCTACAAATCTACCCAATGTACTAAAAAGTAGAGACATCACCTTGTCAACAAAGGTCCATATAGTCATGCTATGATTTTTCCAGTAACAATGTATGGCTTTGAGAGTTGAATTATAAGGAAGCTGAGTGCCATAGTATCAATATTTAAACTGCAATGTTGATGAACACTTTTGAGAGTTCTTTGGCTGCAAGGAGCACAAATCATCTAATACTTAAAGAAACAAATCAGGCTATGTACTGAAGCTGTAATTTAAATACATTGTCCACAAGAGAACTGGTCGATCACTGGGAAAAACCTTCACCTTGGGAAAGATTGAAAGCAAAAGGAAATGTGGAAAGTAGAGGGTGAGATGGATAGATACTGTCATAGAAACAATAAACGTGAACTTGGACAGACTTTGACAGAAAGTGGAGGTTAGATGGGGTTGGATATCACTGAATGACTGAACAATGACAAAAAAGAGATTAGAACCTCTTATTTATGGAACATCCGGAGGTCAGTATCACTGGATTGAAAAGTTTGTGTTGGGGAGTAAAATATTAGAAGATTGAAAAGGTAAGTGGAGTGAGATTATGAAAGACTTTGAACACCAGAGAGAATTTTGCATTTGATCCTGGAGGTCACTGGCATTTTAAGCTTTTTACAGTCTAATGTCTTTTTACCTTTCCACCTTCTCTTACACTTGTAAATAACATTTTTTTCTACTTAAAATGTTTATGGCATCATTTTAAAGTACTTTATATTTATACTGATATGACATGAAATGTGGAAACTTAGGGGAGACCAAGTAAAATCAATATCCCAGATGTAGCATAATGAATATCTGTCACTCAATAAAAATTGAAGATATAATTAATAATTTCATAATTCCATAGCATTTCAATCCTTTGTTTCCCCTAGGTTTAGTAGTTTTAATGAACAAGATTTGCTTGTAGATAATTTGAGATTAATCAAAACACTTGAAAAGTAATTTCTTTTGAATATTAGAAAATTGGGAAGAATTATCCAGACTAGATCATATAGAAAGCTAGTTTTGCCTCATCTTTCTCGTCCTTTCACCTTTCAATAGCTCTTCTACCAGTGAGGGCAGGTAGATATAATAAAAGGTAATGAATCTCATATCATTCTAGTTTGGATTTATTTTAGAAATTCTCACAAAGGCTTAGTGGTAAAGAAGGCTAAAACTAAATGGCAGAAATAATTGAGAATTTTAAATAAATAGTGTTAATATGGCAAATGCCATGGGATCATGTTATATAGTTGACTATGGTCTCTTTCAAAACTGTATATTCTCTCATTCTGGTTAACCACTTTAAATCAATCAATCAATCAATTAACAAGCTTTTATTAAGTACCTGCTAGCTCCTGTACTAAATAATAATGATATAAGTACAAAGAATAAATAAGTACAAAAAATAAATCACTGAGTTTACATTCTAATGAAAGAGTTAAGTACATATAAAATATAGTTTAAACATATAGAATATAAATTGATATAGATGTATATACAGATAACATATATAGATATACATATAGAAATAAGTTATATACAAGATAGTTTGGGATGGAAAACACTAAAATATTTGGGGATCAAGAAAAGCTGTGGGTAAAAGATTGTTCTTGAACTGCATTTTAAAGGAAGAATAATATGAAGCTGAAGTAAGGAGAAAATGGGTAGATGGATGGATAGAGAGAGATATAGAAATAGATGTATATCACCATAATAAGAAAATAACTCATAATTTCTGAATTAGTAGTTCACCAATAGCTTCATCATCATCATCATCATCATCATCATCATCATCAAGCATTCACAGCATAATTTGATGTAAGTTTTCTGTTTCTCATTACCACTAGTTTTCAAGGGGAGTTGTACTAAATTGATATTAAATAGTAAGCCTACTCTTGTTTCATTACCCTCAATGATGATGCTTTCTTCATCAAGTGTTAACATTTTAACAATGCATTTATCATTTATTTACAATTATGATTTGAAAAATAATTTTTAAATTGAGAGTTGAGATACCATTTCATCAGGGTTTATTTCTCCTATATCCTACCACACATGACAAAGTTGGAGACTACTGGTATATAAGCATATGTTAGGACTTTTAATATATTGAACAATAGCAGTTGCATTATTCCAACTTTCTTAAATCTACAAACACATGAACATTATTGTTTTATCTTGAAGTTCATTTTTAACCTAATCTTTTCTGCTAATGTCTCTTTCAAACTTTTTCCTTCAATTGTATGAGTTTACTTATTACTTAAATCATTTACATCAAGGTAAGATATCTTCTATTCCTTTCTGGATAGTATTATTTCTTGGTTTATTTATTGACTAATTTATTTTTCTTTAGGAACTGTTGTCCTTGCTCTTGCTCCTTTTATTTATTCTACAGGAAATTCCAGGAAAAAAAATCACAGTCCTATATAGTTCTTTCTGTGTTATTTCTCCTCATTCTGATTTCTTTTATACTCATGTTTATCTTTAGACTACATGTGGGTTTTATATTGCCCCTTTTTACAGTATTTTATTATGTAGTCTGTCTTGTAATTTTTATGGTGTTCACATCTTTTCTCCCCAACTTATACTACCAGTTCTTGAAGGCAGAGATCATATCAAATACTCTTTCTATATTCCCCCATGGTGAATATATTACATAACAATTTCAAGCTAAAAGGGACATCCGAGACCATCTAGAAGGGAAATTAGAGACCATCTTGTCTATCTCTTTCATTTTTCCATTGAGGCACAAAGCAATTGTGACTTTGCCTAAGGTCACACAGTCAAGTTAGTGGCACAATCAAGATTCAAACCTAGGCCTTTCAGTGTTCAGTCTTTCTTTTACGATACCAAGAAACCAGTTCTTCAATAAACACGAATTAAATTAAATTCATGACTTCATGGGCATCAGACAAAACAATCATAATAATTGATAGGGGTCATTTGTTCCAAATATTAACTTTAACATTTAAAAGGGGGAGCAGGGGAAACTATGTAAATTCAAGTAATCAGGTTTACTAGTCAAGGATAATTTGCTTCCATTATTGATATTGGTCAAAGCAATAAAAAAGAAACTACATAACAATTCTAAAACATGAAGAATTCTCAATTTGATTTTATTCAAATATG
Organism: Myrmecobius fasciatus; assembly: GCA_023553655.1. Lineage (NCBI taxonomy): Eukaryota > Metazoa > Chordata > Mammalia > Dasyuromorphia > Myrmecobiidae > Myrmecobius > Myrmecobius fasciatus. The sequence continues at coordinate 214,317 of JAJPUD010003479.1, forward strand.
GTAATATTTGAGAAAAAATAAAAGACAGTTTGACCAAAATCTTACACCACATTCCAAAATACATCCAAAATGGATATTTGATCTTAATATTATAGCTCATACTATTAAAATGTAGAAGAAAAAGAGAATATGACATTCCACAGATATGGGTAAGAGGTTCATTCTTAAACTGTACATTGGGATAGAGACAATTGGGGGGAAATGAAATAAAATTTTTCATTGTATGAAGAGGAAATTCCCCACACACACATTCACACATACAAGCTAAATTAATGAAACAAGAATAAGGAGAAAATTAAGTAAGTATAAAAATCTTTTTTAAATCAAATTTATAAGATAAAGAATAGTTTTTTTTAAGATTTGTAAACAATTAAGAGAAATATAAAAGACCAAAACCTTTTTTTTCTGTTAAATAAGCTGTCAAAAGATGTTAACCAATAATTCTGAAAAGAAGAAATGCAATCTAATAACAACCATGTGAAGTACTGTTGTTAATCACTAATAGTAAGCAAAAGTACATATTAAAATAACCGTGGAAATTTACTTTGCCTCACACCCACCAAATTCACAAAGATCACAAAAGATGAAAAAATTATTCCAGGCTGTGGAAAGACAGACACTAAAATATTTAGTACCTATGATTTAGTACTACAATTCTGGAAAGCAGTTTGTAATTATGCAAATAAAAGGGCTAAAGGGGGCAGGTAGGGGGCACAATGGATAGAGGACCAGTCCTGAAGTCAGTAGGACTTGAGTAAAAATCTGGTCTCAAACACTTAACACTTCCTAGCTATGTGACCCTGGGCAAGTCACTAAACCCCAATTGCCTCAGCCAAAAAAAAAAAAAAAAAAAGGCTAAAATATCCATACCCTTTGATCTAGACATTACATTGGTAGGTTTATAACCACAGGAGGCATTGATAAAGAGAAAGGCTTCATATAATCCAAGTACTTATTGGCAGAACTTTTTGTAATTGCTAGAAATTGGGAACAAAGCACATTATCATTTATCAAAGAATAGCTAATCAAATTATGAAACATGAATGTAATGGATTATTGCTGAGCTGTAAGAAATGATAAATATAATGAATACAGAGAAGCATGAAAATTATATGAATTAATGCAAAATAAAGTAGAGATAATAGAATTATATATCACTAAAGTAAAGAAAATGGAAGAACAAAGTTGGCCCCAAATATGGAAAAATATCTTTTTGATCCTTTTCAGAGATAAGGGATCCAATCAACAGACTTGGCAAGATTAGTTATTAGGAGATGAGAGATATTGAAGATTTGAAGATGTCACCTAAGCAGTGAATCTGAAGGAATAAGAATACTGTGGTCCCATTGACAATAATGAGGAAGTAAGGAAGAGAGGAAGGTTTGAGGAAAGAAAATGAGTTCAGTTTTGGACATGATTTTAAGATGTTAATGGAATATAAACTCACTGATTTAGAAAAGCCAGGGTCTCCCACTGCATTCAGGGTCATCTCCAGTTATCCTGAGCTTTATCTCATCATTGGACCCCGAAGGTTTTGAAAAAGAAAGTCAGACTGGTGACTTTGCACAGCCCTCCCCCACTTATATCTTATTTGCAAGTCATGGCATCATCTTCCTGATGTCATGGTCCTCTTCAAGAACAAGGGACAAATAGCAACAACATTTAATAGGCAGTTGTAAATGTGAATATGAAGATCAACAGGTAAAGATAATGTAGATTTGACAACATAAATGTATGATATAATAATAGATACTACAAAATAGCATTTTAGTACATTATACATACTAAATAGGTTTAATTATTTATTTTGTTGTTATGGATTAATTAATAATATATTATATATTATATCAATTATGTGATTATTATCATTAACCTATCATTATCATAATCATATAATTCAACAATAAATGGCAGCTTGGTGGTGCAGTAGATACAATGCCTAGCTTGGAATCAGGAAGATTCATCTTAGTTCAAATCTCCTGTAAGCTACTCATTATATGACTAGACATGTCACTTAACCCTGTTTCTCTCAATTTCCTCATTTGTAAAATGAGCTGCAGAAGGAAATGCAAACCACTCCAGTACCTTTGTCAAGAAAACCCCAAACGGGGTCATGAAAAGTTGGACATAACTGAAATGAATGAAAAACAGTAATAATTTTATATTAATGGTATATATATAGATAAAAGAAACATGAAAAGGATCATGGTCCTGTAAATTGTAAGCTCATTTCTTATGACAAGGAAAAGGAATTAAATTTAGAGGTCCGTAGAGCCCATTCCTCTGGAATACACTAACTTTTTTTCTTCTCCCATGTGGCTGCATTTTTTCCTTTGGCAGTGCTAAGAATGCTGAAATAACATTTGGCTGCAATTTAGCACCTTACATTCTGTTCTGCCTAGAGCTGCTCACCATCCTTTATAATGATTATATTGGTTTTTCTTTCCTTTCTCTCCATTTATATTTCTATAATCATTACATTTAGATATTATGGCAGTAGGTGATAAAAGAAAAGCTATTATTATCAAATAATGGACCCCTTTTCTCATTTTAACAACCTCCAAACTGTAGCAGCAAAGCAGATTGCATTGCATTTATCTGATTATCCCAATTACAAGGAGAGAAATTTACATTCTTTTTCTCCAACAAAGCAAAAAAAAAAACTAGTGCTCACTGCTTTGCCAGTTGTACTGAAAACACAATCACTTATTAAATTTTACAAGTCTTGCAATGGGAGAAATACAGTTCTATCCAACCAAAAAAGAAGACAGTCTCCTTGGCATTCTCTAGCAGTCGACTGGTTTGACATTTTCCCAGGCACTCATGCATTACTCAGTGTTTTCCGGTGAAGATGATTCACATCTGACTTTCTGTATTCAAGAAAACCAAGACTGTTCAGTTGACACTATGCAGATGCTGATTGTGACCAACCAAGCTGAACCTTTTCCAGATAGTCGCAAGGCTGTGGGAATAATACTCTGACAAAACATTGTTCAGCTCTTTTCCTCTGGATCTTTCAGACCATTTGAGAGATGTTACCTTATTCATCTTCATTCTCTGCTGATTAATTTAATCAGGTGGGTTATCACTTCATAAAGGAGGACATAAAGGCATCAATCAAGGCCTTAACTCCCCTACTCCCAAATGGTAGGATATAAAAACATTCATTTAAGAAAACTCTACATGGGCGGTGGCCAAAGCTGGGCTGGGACACTTATTCTTATTGAATTCTTGGCTAAGTACTAATTTAAATAGGAAGGAAGATATTTCTACCAGTATGTGTTAAATACAGACTCATTTTATCTAATGTAAAAACCAGAGAAAAGAAAAAAAGATATTTCAGGTTCAATATCCATTAGTTCCAGATCTCTTAAACAGATCCCTATATATTAAATAAAAGTGGCATCTGGCTCATTTACACAGTACTTTGATTAGTTCTCCTCAAAGTAGAAAGATTTACAACTAGGAGTCTACTAGTAAATATCTAACAATTGACTCTACAAAAGGATAACCCCACACACACATTATATATACATATCATAATATAATGCAAATAATATGCATATATAAAATATAATATATATACATACCTATATTCACATATATTAACATTTACATATCAATATATTTATATACACTTAAAATTTACATATTAATATGTTTATATATTTAAAATAATATATACATGCATATATTATATAGACATATAATATTCATCTATATTATGTATACAAATACAAACCAGATTTTAAAATCTGGTCTATATCATTTTTTCCGTCCCCTTTTTTTATTTAGACAATAGACAACACAATGAATTAAGCCTGATTTGTAGTGTTTGTAAATTTCTGAAGTGTAAATGTTATAAATTTTTGACAAACCTTAAGAACTGGTTCCAATCCATCCCTGTAATTGAAACTCTCCTCAGTCAGACATCTCAACCAAGAGCTATAAACTTTCTTCTTCAGTCTTCTCAGCCAAGTGTTTTCATCCAATAGTTATGAAACTTTATAAAAATTATTATTTTTCAATCTCTTAATTTTCCTAGCTCAAATAGGCTATAGCAGGAGGTAGAAATGTTGAATTCAGATAGGTATGTCTTTTGAATTTTTCTTATAATTCACTAGTTAACATTAAGTGTTTTACTTTTAACATATATAGCCAAACAACTGCTTCCTTAAATAATTTTTATGCCACTCCTGGTTGGAGTTCATTATGGCTAATAATGGTTCGCTAATTCAAACAGGGACTGGGCTGAAAATAATACAGCAGAGTGGCAAATAGTCACACAATCTCTTCTCTGCCCTTTGTCACACACTCTGGAATCCTTGGTCTTGGCTGTGTGATAATTATCATCAGCTGTTAATTAATCAGCAAAGTTTTATCAAATGCTTGAATGACACTGGACCAGATGTTGTTAGGGATACAGCATGACTAAAAGCCTCTGCTGTTAAGGAATTTATATTGCAGTTAGATATGTATAAATATGTAATTTTTAAGTAAGTGGAAAAGACTGGCAGGATCTTGAAATATGAGGGTTAAAGGCCATTATGACCTGAAGTTTAGTACAGTATAAAAAGAATTTGCAGGGATTGTGCAGTTATTTTGGATGCAGTGAGAAATAAGCACCCTATTGAGGTACATAGTAATATAAACAACTCAAATTTTTCTTCTCTTTTCAGTATCAATGAAGAATAATACTCCATCTAGGAAAAACAATACAAAAGTGATAAACAGAAAATTAGAAGGCAACAACAATAACAAAAGTCAAGGCACCTAAGAGGTCCTTGATAAATTCAAATCACCTGTGTGGATGAATTATATATCAGGGTATAAGAATAAATTGTGATTGGGATTGCTGAATTGATCTTTTAAGAATCATGTCATTCTGAGAAGCTATCATTGGTTTAAGAAGCAGGATAATGAATGTCCTAATATTCAAAAGGAAGGAGAAGATGGCTACTTCAATTTTGTAAATTTGATGCTGATACTTATTAATTATTAAAAGACTGACTTGTGAGTACTTAGGAAATGAAATGGTCAGAAATAGTCAATAAACATTTATTAAGCATTTACAGTACTATATCCCAGACACTGTGCTAAGAGAGGGGAATATAAATGCTAAAGAAGAGGAATCTAAATACAAGTTAAAAGATGATAGTCTCTGGCCTCAAAGGCTTATGTTTTGGCAAGAGAATTTAAAAAGGGAGGCAGAAGAATAAAATACTTCTCATAAAGTCATTGTAGAGAAGTCTGAAGTGAAGCCTGATAAGAAAGGAAGAAATGACTAGTCTGTATGCCTTAATTGATAAAGATTCTAGGGTGAGTCATCTAATCAGGGAGGAAAGTCAACTGGCAGAGGATACTTCCTGAGTGTGAATTTAAGGACTGGAGTGATCTTCCAGGATGAAGAGGTTTTTAAGACTTCCAGAGAAATCTAGACTATAGTGTTGTCTCATGGGTGACTAGGATGAACTATTACAAAAACAGTAGGAAAAAATTTATGCTACATTCCTTTTTTTCCCTTTATTTTTCTTCTTTCTTTTGTTCTTTTTTCTTCCTTCCTTTCTTCTTTTACTTCCTCCCTTCACATCTTTCTTTCCTTTTTTCTTTATTTTTCTTCTTTTTTTGTTCTTTTTTCTTCCTTCCTTTCTTCTTTTACTTTCTTCCTTCAAATCTTTCTTTCTTTCCTTCCTTCCTTTTTCTTCTTTTTCTTTCTCACTTCTTTTTCTTTCTTCTTTTTCTTACTTCCTTTCCTCATTCCTTTCTTCCCTTCTTTCCTTCTTTATTTCTTTTTTTCTCTGTTATAATATTGATAGGTCAGGGGAGACTCAAACAGTGCAATTGCATTTCATCAAGTCCTTTGATAGTGTCTCACAATATTTCTATATACAATTAGATTTCCTCCCTCTCGAGAAACATGAGTTTTAACACTTATTTTTCATGCAGGCATCAAGTTATTTTATTCATCTATCTTCTTTGTTGAATGTCTAGAAAGCTTTCTTTGGAAGCATGTAAAACTGGCTACATTGCAAATAAGGCTTACATCCCTTTTTGTGTATATTTATTATATTTGAAACCTTTGTCTATTGCTGCCAAAATCTTCTGTTCTTTGGTGATCACACTAATAGTTCTCTTGCCACTTCCTTTTTTCCCTTAGTGGATATAATGAGAGGACTCACTTTGTGTCTAATATTTTTTCTTCTGGAGCAATTCTTGACTTATTCAGTCCTTCCACAAAATGAGACATGAAGGGTGGCACATATAAACTTCCTGACAGTCCAAGTACTCATTTATATTCTCATTTACTAAATAGGACCTGAGTGGCCTGAAAGACATAATGATCTTTTTCAAGTGCCTAACTTCCTCCTTGGAAGCAATTTGCCCAATGAAAAAATTCTGCTGAAGTGCTATTGTTGCTTTAAATGCCCAGAGTATTTTTCTTCTCCTCTTAGAATTTCAGGTTTCTTGCATTTTTTTTTGGTTGCCACATCTGCAAGTTGTCTTTGTGAGGAAGGGAAACATTTTTGATGGCCCACATGTATCAAATAGGATCATATAGTAAAAATTTAGGGTTAATTTGAAAAATAAATAGCTAAAAGAATCTTGAACTTAGTAAAGTAAATGGATTAATGGCTTTATATAATATATACTGATCCTAACTCAGATCTGGTTATCTCTGTGGTGTCTAAAATTAAAAAAAAAGATACTGAGTTAGAACTCTGAGCAAATGACACTTTATTAAAGAGTTCATGGTCCCCTCTAACAAGTGGACTTAATATCTTTTTTTATGATCTAAGGTGCCCTCCTTTTCCAGGTCTTTATTGAACACTCTAGAAAGATTTCACAAAATACAGAATCCCATCCATTGATGGAGCTTGTTTCAAGGCCATTTACTCAAATTGAACAACAGATAGTGGTACAGAAGTACAAAAATAAGTTGGAAGACTTTCCATGTAAGTGAGTTACCTCGGCCACACTGGGTTTGGTCAGCATAACAAGGAAAAACAAGGTTAGAGGGCCTCTACTAAGTTTCCTATGATTCTTAAGTACAATCTACAATTAACAGCCCTGGGGCCTAATATACAAAATTTATCATTGCTATCTTTATAGAATCCTATCAAGCTGATTAGTACAGATTAGAATAGAGTAGGAGTCCAAATGAATCCCTTACTCCAATACTTGGAGTCAAATAGAAACAGTGACTAAAAATTGTTTTCACTTCTTTTTTTAAACATTTTATGTATAGACATCTTTTAGAATTTTGAGTACCAAATTCTCTCCATCCCTTCCCCACTTCCCCTTCCTTGTGACTGATTATACATGTGAAGTCATGCAAAATGTATTCCTTTATCATTCATGTTGTAAAAGAAAACACAGACCAAGAAATAAAACATGAAAAAGAAAAGATTTTCCTTTTTTCAAAAGGATGCTTTAGACTTTATTCAGAGTATATCATATTTTGCTCCCTGGAGGTGGATAGCATTTTTCAACTTGGGGACTTTGGAATTGTCTTGGATCATTGCCTTGATCAAAATAGCTAAGTCTTTCACAGTTTTATCATTCTTACAATATTGCTGTTACTGTGTACAATGTTCTGGTTCTGCTCATTTCACTTTGCATGAATACATATAATTATTCCCAGATTTTTTCCAAAACATCCTGCTCAAAATTTCTTACAGCACCATAATATTCTATTGTAATCATATCCCACAACTTGGTCAGTCATTTTCCAGTTAATAGTTGTGCTCTAAATTTTTAATTCTTTGCCACCCCAAAAACAGCCGCTATAAATATTCTTGTACAAATAGCTCCTTTTCAATTTCCTTTGAGTTCTTTGGGAAATAGACCTACTAGTGATATTGGTATGTCAAAGAGAATGCACCGTTATCTATCCTTTTGGGAATAGTTTCAAATTGTTTTCCAAAATGTTTAGACTAGTTCACAACTTTAGTAACAAAGCATCAGGGTTGCAATTTGTTCCACCCTTCCAACAATTGTCATTTTTTCCTGTCTTGTTAGCCAATCTTATAAATATGTGGTAGAATTTAAGTTCACATTTATGTATGTGTATATGTATTTTACTATTTACCAACTGCGTAATAATTCTTCTTTTCATAAACTTTGTCCAGGTTCCCATATATTAGAGAACTGAGGCCTTTATCACAGAAATTTGTCGCAAAAATCCCTTTCCCCTCTCCCAGTTTTTTGTTAACTGTTTTCCTTTTACATTTGGCTGAATTAGTTTTGTTTCTGCAAAAGCTTTTTAATTGTATGTAATTAAAATTATCTATTACATTTCCGTAACGCTATTTCTCTTGCTTAACTACAAACTTTTTCTTTATTCATATATCTGATAAGTAAAATTTTTATGTTCCCCTGTTTTACTATTATCATCTTTATGGTATTACTTATGATATATAAGTCATTTTTCAATTTTGACTTTATCTTGGTCTGTCTCTAATTTCTGCCAAAATACTTTCCAGTTTTTCTAGAAATTTTTGTCAAATGGTGAGTCCTTTATTCAAAAATCTAGATCTTTGGGTTTGTGAAACACTAGATTCCTATTGTCATTTACTTCTGTGTATTGTGTACCTAATCTATTTCATTGATCCACATCTTTCTTCTTAGCCAAGCACCAGATTGTTTTGATGATTAACACACAATGATATAGTTTGAAATCTGGAACTTCTAGATTGCCTTCCTTCACATTTTTTTCATTGACTTCTTTGATATATGTATATATATATATATATATATATATATATATATATATATATATATAT
>JAJPUD010003479.1:223109-246467 GCA_023553655.1 Myrmecobius fasciatus
ATATATATATATATATATATATATATATATATATATATATATATATAGTTTTTTGCTGAGGCATTTGAGATTAAGTGATTTGCCCAGGGTCACACAGCTAGAGAATGTTAAGTGTCTGAGATCACATTTGAACTCAGGTCTTCCTGACTTCAGGGCTGGTGCTCTATCCACTGTGCCACCTAGCTGTCTTTTCTTTGATATTCTTAATTTTTTTGTTCTTACAGATGAATTTTTCCATAACTCCATAAAATAGTTATTCATAACTTTGATTGTTATGTAACTAAATGTACCCATCATTAATTGGGGTAGAGTTGTCATTTTTATTATGTTGGTTTGGCCTACCCATGAGCAACTAAAATTTCTCCAATTGCTTAGGTACGACTTTGTGTGAAAAATTATTTGTAATTATGTTCATGTAGTTCCTGGGTTTGTCTTGGCAGGTAGATTCTCAAGAATTTTATATTATTTACAGTTATTTTAAAAGAAATTTCTCTTTTTATCTTTTGCTTCTAGACTTTGTTGATAATATGTAGAAATGGGGATGATTTATATATGTTTGTTTTGTCCTGTAACTTTGCTAAAGGTGTTATTTCATCTAGTTTTTTTTTAGTTGGTTCTTTAGAATTCTACCTTTGGATTAAAGATGCACACAGCATATTTATGTCTTGCTCTGTTTCAAACAGTAGATCTTGATATCCTTCTCAAACATAACAGTCAAGTCCACAGTTGCTCCAGGAAGGTGCACACCTTTTTTTTGCTACGTAGAATGCCACAATTCTCCACCTCAAAAAGAAATACTGATCTTTTTTTATTTTTCCATAATGGAGAAATAAGCTTATTGTCCACAAATAATTTGCCACAACTTCTACCACATCCCAGTATATTCTTATTACATTTCTCCATGTAAGCACCATTTAAGATGACCTTGAGGAAATTGATTTTCTTTAGTTGTACTTTTGCCATGATACTACCATTGATGAGTCCAGTCTGGATTTCTGGTCCTTTGGTGTCTTATGCTATAGTAACAAGTTAACAAAAATGGGATTAGAAATAAAGATTTTTGTAGCTTTCCATATAAGGATGGTACTCATGACTTCCATGAGAGCATTTTACATAAGATACATTCATTCCAGCTTCAATCATCTCTTTTAACATGGGCACAAATCGAGAGGGTGGGCCAATGATGTAGATGATAATAATGTTCTGGTTAGTGGTAGGCTCTGAATTGATGTGCAGATGACAGATATATTTCAGAAAGTATCAGCCATGGCAGCAAATAACTGCTGGTTCTGAATAGATTCTATCTGGAGCTGGATTTGAACTCAGGTTCTCCTGATTCCAAGACCAATGCTGTATCCACTGCACCATCTTTATTTTTTGACTTTTCCTTACTTTTTTTTTAAAATTTGTCTTTTCCCAGTGTGTATTGAGGTAGAACTCTGTCTCAAGCTTCAGCCTTTTTCACACTGCTGTTTTCATGGCTTTTTCTGCAGATTTGAAAATTTTTTGTGCTTCCAAAGTGTTGATATCTGGGGAGAGTTGCAATTACTACTTCCCAATTTGCACTGTGGGAACATAAATTGCATGTAAATGCAGTATACAGTGATCCTCTGGGCCCCTACCCCCTTGGGACCTCCTACCTCAGGATCCCTAATGCCTTTGGACCAAAAGGCTTTAGCTTCTTCTGGACTAAAAATGCCCCTCTTTGTCCTTGAACCATGCATCATAAATGGGTATAGGCTTGCCCAGAGATCTCCTATAATCTGTTTCTGACCAATTGTCTATAGCTTGAGAGCTGCCAAAGCTTGTTTCTTCTGTTGCTACCACCTGGGGAAATCTGTATCATTCTTGTGGGCTCCAGGTCAGTCTCCATCACCCTGTCATGAATCTCTCTTTTTCTGACCTAAATTGTCATGGAATGGAAGAGTGTTTTACTCTATTTTTTTCTTGTTGTCTTTGCTCCTTCATAATTCAATTTGAGGTGTTATTTTGAAGTTGTTTGGAGAAGACGATTTCAGAGAGGCCTGGAGGGACTTGCATGAACTGATGCTGAGTGAAACGAGCAGAACCAGGAGATCATCATACACAGCAACAACAGTATTACATGATGATCAATTCTGATGGACATGGCTCTCTGCAACAAAGAATTGTCTCAAACCAGTTCCAATTGTTCACTGAAGAAAACCATATACACCCAGAGAGAGGGAAATGAAATATGGACCACAAGGTAACATTTTCATGATCTCTATTGACATTTGCTTGCATTGTGTTGCCTTTCTCTGATTCTTTTTTTTTTTCTTGTAGATAGGATTTTTCTTGCATAACTTCTCAAGCATTTCAACATTATTAACATGTAGTGGACTTCCTGCCATCTAGGGGAGGGGAGGGGACTGGGGGTAAAATTTATAATGGAAAGCTTTGTAAAGATCATTGTTGGGGAACTACCCATACATATGTTATACAAATAAAAAGCTTTAATAAAAAAAAAAAGAAGAATGTTTGAAAAGCTCAGCTCAATGCTTGTTCTACTCACCACCTTGGATTCACCTCTAAATGTCACTGTTTTTCATTTCTAAAGAGATTTATGAGAATGAACCTCAGCTTTGCTAATGAAAGCATTTTTGCCATTTTTTTGGCACTATCTTTAAACAAATCTCAAAACACCTGAGTATTAATAGTAAAATATATATATATATATATACACATATATATATATATATATATTACTGTAGCATAATTAACATAATAGTATAATAATGGTAATTGTTACTAAAACATAATTATCATGACAGTATAATTACTTAAAATAAGTAATATAATACTGTGTAATAAAGAATAATAGATCTTTTTGATGTGGGAAATTTATAGCAACTTCAAAGCTATTAATGGCTAAGCTTATCAATAGGTAGTCTTTCATATTTGTATGTTGAAATGATTTTTTTTCCTCATGGCATGACTTTCAAATGAAGGAAAATCTTAAATCATTGTGGAGACACTTGAATTCATGCAATGAATCATATATTGCATAGATTATTCATGTTTTCAGGCTTTAGGCATTAGATATCTTAAGCAAACTTTACCTATCATATTTGCTTTGTTTTGTTAAGTCTTTTTGATTGTTATTTTCAAACTCCGCAATAATAACATTGATAAAATTTAAATGTTCCTTACCTGGTCTGCAAGGGAAAAAAAGGAAAGTGTATTTTCTCATCTCTTCTTGAAAGCCAAGCTTAGTCATTATGATTACACAGAGATTTATTTGTCTGTTACTCATTGTTTGTTTGTTTGTTTTTTGATGTATTTAAGGAGCAAGGATCTTGCCACAGGGCTGATGGCAGCAATAATAATAATCTTCCTAGAGTTCCATGCACAAACGAAACAGAGACAATGAGACTTAGAACATGACTGAAAATGAATTAAAACAAGGTTCATAGATTTTCATAGTCCATACGGTTCAATTGCTTCATTTTACAAATCAGATATCTATCAATAAGTCAGCAAACATTTGTTAAGCATCATGCTTGCTAACTCTATGATTGACACAGGGAGTGTTTTAAGTGATGTTTGAAATGATTTGAGAAGACATAATTTCTGGGTAATTTAATCATTTATTAACAATATCAGCAATTTAATCAAAAAGATGATCATTTGGCTGTCTCTCTCTAAGACCAAAGGCAATCATGGTGGTAAACTCACAGTTTTTATGCCATTTTTGAAAGAGGAGTGGCAATTAACTCTCATAGGCTTACAATAAGAAAAAGAACATGGAGCAGGCAGGTACTTGAGCTTGATTATGAATAAACAAGAGAATCTAGGAGGTAGTGGGGAAGAAGGTACAAATTGCATAAAATGAGGACCAGAGAGAGATGTTTCTTATTGTTATAAGGGACTGGACCTGAACTTTGATCACAATCAATTACTTCTAAATTAACCCTAGTTTTGGGCAATCTATTCAAAGAATTTATTCCCACAACAAACCTGAGTGGAATACAATGTCGACTTCACCTGGGGAAAAAGCTATCTAGCTCTGGATAGAGAAGGATGGGTCAATCTTTAGAGACTGAAATCTTTAAAATCAGAAATTTTCAAAAGTGGATCCAAGAAAAATATACTATATATATATATATATGTATATGTATAGATAAAGAGATTATAGATATGTATATAAACATGTACATATCTATAACTTCTATACTATATATGGATATATGTGTTTATATAAATACACATATATACACACATGTTTTTACATGTTTTGTACATATATAGTTTATCTACACATATACATACATATACATATATATGCACATATATATATATATATATATATATATACACATATGTACATGAAATGTGAATACACATAACCATCAGATGACCTGGAGGGAAAGGTCCTGGCAGATTGGAGGAAGGGGTTAATGAAGATTTTATGTAGCAGGCAGGTACCTGTGCTTGATTATAAACAAGAGAACGTAGGAGGTAATGGGGAAGAAGGTACATATCGCAGAAAATGAGGACCAAAGAGATTGAGGGAATTCTCCAAGATCACAAAAGTATGGTGCCTGATTAACAGTCCCACCTCTACCTCTAAAGAGATACCTGTTGAAGAATTTCTTATTTTAAGAACTTGTAAATTGATCTCTATTAACAGTCCTTTCATGATGGAGATAGTAGGCTCTCCCCCTAGACCTATTCTATGCAATTGTTGTTCATGATGCTACATAAACTTGGTACAGATGATGCAACTAACCAAGTAAATACTTCCTAAGTATGTCAGGGATGATAAAGCTCCACTCAGATTTTCCACCCTCTGGGTCTCGTTCTCAATCTAAAACCAGATCATAGCTTTCCAGCTGTAAGACCCTCTACCCCGGCCCCAGCTGTTTCAAAGCCAGGTAGGTTTCATTTTTACTATTCCCACCAAGTTTCTCCAGTACCCTTAAAGGGCTTTGGAGATGTCTAAGACTTTCTCTGCAATTAGTTCCAGTCGCTACTAATGGTGTTTCCAGGATTGTAGGAGGAAGTTTCCCATAGACACTAACAATCAAATTATCCTAAACAAAGGAATATTTTCATTAAAGAGGATATTAAAAATTAGACAAATTTAGACTCTGACACATGACTCTTTTAGGTCACCTCAGTTTCTGGAGAGTAGAAGTGGATTAGGTTTACATCTTATTTCTGTTCCACGGCAGTATGCTTTCCAGGACTGTCCACATTGATAATGAGGTTGAAATACACATTGCCAGAAGTAGCTCAGTATTTGGAAGTCTCCAAAGAAAAGTGTGGGAGAGAAGCAGAATTACAATGGCTTACTAAACTGAAGGTCTACAGAGACATTGTGCTGACCTCACTGTTGTATGCTTGTGAAACCTGGACTATGCTAGGCAACTAAATTTCTTCCATTTGAATTGTCTCAAGGAAAATTCTGAAGATCACCTGGCAGGATGAGATAGCAGACACTGAGGTTCCTACTCATATTAAACTGAAGTTCTTTCTCCAACTCTACTGCAGAGAGCACAACTCTGTTGGGATAGCCACATTATTTGAATGTCAAATGAATGCTTGCCCAAAAGACTTTTATGAACAACTCATACAGGACAAACAACATATGGTGGTCATGAAGGGTACTCTCAAAGCTTCTCTTAAGGGGGCCAAACCAAGGTGGTGGAGAGTAGATATGTCTTTCTGAGACCTCCTCCAAGCTTCCCTCAAATTAATAGCAGATTAAACTTCTTAACTGTTATGGAGTGACAGAACCCACAATTATTGGGAGTACAACAAATTTACAGCAGAGAATACTGTGGAAGAACTTCAGAAAAGGTCTGTTTCAATTGAAAATGGGAAAGAGGCTGCTGAGCTCAGATCACAGTGCAGGGAGCCCTGAGCAGGGAAGCTAGAGCAGGGAATTTACTGTGAGGCACTTATGCTACTTTGTCCTGGTTATAAGCCAGTGGTTAAGCATTTTTGATGTAAGACATCCAAAAGACAATAGAAAAGGCAAATTTTGAGCCTCTGAAACACAGAAGAAAAAGGACATGGCCATGATTACCCCCAGAAGTCAGTCAGCAGAACTGCCCCAGGGGTTGTCATCCCTTTGTCTTAAGAGCAGACCTCATTCTTTTAAAAATGAGCAAAAAAAAAAAAAGCAAAAAGAACTGGCTATAGATAGCTTTTATAGGAGAAAGAAAAGAACAGACTTCACACCCAAAGAATTCTAAAGGCAAATTAGTTCCAGATGAAGCCCCAAAGAGTGATATGAGTTGGTCTCCATTTCACAAGGCTCTCATGGAAGAATTCAAAAAGGATCTTAAAAGAGAGTTAGAAGAAAAGTGGGGAAAGGAAATGAAATCTTTGCAAGAGGGTATGGAAAAGGAAAACCAGAAATTATCTGAAGAAAACTCCTTAAAAATAGACTTCATGAAATGGAAAAAGCATATAACTTCTTTCAAAATAGATATGAAAAAGAAACCAATTCATTGAAAAACAGAATCTGTGAAATGGAAAAAAAAATGCAATGAACAAAACACTTCATATAAAAGTTCAATTGACCAAATGCAAAAGGAAATAAAAAAGCTAACTGAAGAAAATAATTCACTAAAAATTAGAATTGAACAAATGGAAGTGAATGAATCAATAAGACTTCAAGAAACAGTCAAACAAAACAAAAAAAAAGAAAAAAATAGAAGAAAATGAAAAATATATCACTGGAAAAACAACTGACTTGAAAAATAGATCTAGGAGAGACAATCTAAGAATTAATTGGACTTCCTCAAAATCAAGATTGAAAAAATAGCCTAGACATCATCTTTCAGAAAATCAAATAGGAAAACTGCCCAAATGTCATAGAACCAAAGGGTAAACTAGCCACTGAAAGAATTCACCAATTACCTCCTGAAAGAGACCCCAAAATTGTTGGGAGCTGAAATCTCTAAACTACTATCAAAGCCAGAGCATTGAGATTGAGATCGATTGTGCACAGCACCCATTCAGAAAACAACATTTCCTTCTCTAATTAATATCATTGAGTTTTTTTAATACTGGAAGTTTTCTATCCTAGTAACATCAATTTTATTCTGAGGCAAATGACAGATGCATTCCAAAAGTATGAAATGTTTGCACTCATTAACCTGGACTCTGACCCTACAAGTTCAGCTTTTAGAAGAATGCAATCCTAAGAATATAAAGAGATTAAACTATCCACAGAACTAAGAGAATTTACATAAGTAAACTAACAAAAGTCACTAACATTCACCTTTTATTATTAGCCATGAAGCAAGATAGCTCATAGTCAGCATTTAACCATGAAGATAATCAATAGTTAGCATTCAAGTAATTTAGTTACATAGTTAATAGTCAGTATTTAACCATGAAATAATGTTAATAGTTAGCATCTATTCAAATATCAAATGTCAAATATAGTAATCCATAAATTAGAAGGAATCTTCCAACTAGGAGCCAGATAGAGATATGTCACTTAGTTAATTGTCTGGATAAATGTAAACCATAAATTTGACTATGTTGACCTAAGGAAATGTATATGTAATCAGAAAAGTGTATAACCATTGTTTAATATACAAAATAAAGCCTGAGGGAATTTGAGGGGAAGGAGAGAGACAGAGAGCAGCAGAAGCAGTGGCTTTAGTATCTCTCCCATGAATTCCTTATTCAAGCTGTACCTCTGATTCCTGTCTTCCTTTGTCCGACCCTATTCCTCCTGCCTCAGTTTCCCTGAGAACCCTTGTAGAGGCTGGACCTCTATACAAAATGAAAATTCCAAGGAACATCATAGCTACATTTCAGAATCATCAAATCAAGGAGAAAGTATTGCAAGTAGTCAAAGCCTCTTTTAAGAACTTTAGAATTGATTATAGGATATGGGATTCACTGGCATGGGATCATCCAGCATAGTGTGCCCTCATCAGAGAAGGCGATTTGCTCTATGAGCAAAATAGAATTGAATTAGCTCAGAAAAAACATGAGACACACAAAGTTCAAGAATCCACCCCAAATGTTTGTAGGGTCTACTTTTGCCCGAGATGTGGCAAAGCCTTCTGAGCTTGGTCTGATCAGCCACAGTCTTACACACATAGTGATATCATTTTGGTGTTCTTTCAGAGTGAAGGATAACAAATGCTATTGCACACAATGCCAATTTCCAGCTCCAAAAATCTCCCTCAGGCTCATGGCTTGGAAATCCTAGCTTTCTAGGGCTTTCCTGCCAGACGACTGACTGGCTGCCCTATTCTGCCTATCATCCTGACACTAAGGTTGCCTGGCTTGAACTTTGAGGTCTGTATCATTGAGAGTGAAAGAGCTTCCTTTCCCTATTTTTCTTCTCTTCTCTTGGCCCTGAGGTTTCTCTTGGCCTGGGGGTATTTGTTTCTGTCCTGTGTCATTTGTCTGCAGGTTTATGTGTTTACAATGGTGATTCCCATCAGACCTTGAAGCGAACATCTTTTGGATATGTACCAGGATAGCAGGTGTAGGAAAAGACATATTGGCTCAGCCTGGACAGTGTTAAAGACTCAGCCTGTTCTGTCTATGCAGCCAAACAAAGTTAGTTATGTCCTGTTACATGTTAGGGTGTGGGGATTAAACTTTTCCAACCTACTATAAGAGACTGAGACAGAGCTTTGAGGCAATGTCACTTTATAAAAAGGTCCATGGTTCTCTGTAATGAATCTCAGGTTTTTTTCATGATATAAAACATCCCTTTCTTCCAGGGTCTTTTACTTGTAAAGTTTAATAGCCAAATTTGCAAAAGAAACAAAGTAAAATATAGAATCTCAGTTATTGATATATCACACATAAGCTAAATAAGCAGAAATGCTATGTCAGCATGGTCCTGAAATAGGTGAAGCAAGAAATATCTCCACTGACTAGGTGGTCATAATATGGATGGGTTCTTCATTGGTTTAGCAAGACAAGATGGAACAAATCATACATATGCTCCAAGAATGTATTATTGGGGCGAGTACTTTCCATAGTATGTCACCACTCATGCTTGGTCTGGTCATGGAATTTGAGCAACACAGGATGGAGATATCTTTGTTAGCATGCAAGTGATCTGCAAAGTTGGTGACATAACATTAAAGTTTGAGGCCTACTACTGGATCCTTCTTTCCATTAGAATCTATATTTCTATGTGACTTATACAAACTATGGATTAATATGTTGCTTATTCCTCTACCTATGATTAGGTGATTGTCTACATATGTATTATAAAATAATTACTAACAATTATTACCCTTTGTAAAATATTAATGAACTAATTGTTTAGAGTAAATAGAAATATTAATATTGATATGAATGTCTACCTGAAATAAATATATTTATTATTAATATTGATCTTTATATCAATAGCTATCTATTATACATATAGAAAAAAAATCTCTCTATGTCTGTCTCTATCTGTTTCTCAGATAACGTTTATATAGCATTTGGGGCAGCTAGGTGGCTCAGTGGATAGAGTTTTTCAGGCCTGGAGTCAGGAAGAAGTCAGTTCAAAATCAGTCTCAGAGATAACGTAAAAAGTGAGCTAGAAAGGGAAATGGCAAATTACTTCGCCAAGAAAATACCAAAGGATGTCCCGAATGGCCAGACATTACTAAAATGACTGAATAACAAATATTGTATTCAATCACTATGCTAAACATTATAATTATCTCATTTGATTTTCACAATAACACTGGAAGGTTGGTGCTATTATTATTGTTTACAGATGAGGAAACTGAAGTAAATAAGGATTAAGAGATTTGCCCAGGGTCACACAGCTAGTAAATGTTTGAGGCTGGATTTGAACTCAGGTCTTCTTGACTTTAGGCTCAGAAGTCTGTTCATGTGGCATAAGAATAAGAATAAAAACCTTGGAAACCTGGCTTCAAATCCTTCTGACATATATTGTCTGTGTGACCACTGGCAATTAGCTTAACTTCTTGATACTGACCAGAAATTATAGATGATTTGTACATATATAGAGAGAATTTGTGCCCCATGAAATTCTTTAGGTTGATGAAATCACAGGTCTAGACAGAAGGGATAGCACTTTTTAACAAATGTTTTTGGGGAAGAGAAAATACTCCAATAGGTACAAATGCCCACCATGATTCTTCCAAGGGATCCATTATAGTACAAATTAATCTGAGATCAAGGTTTCCAGAGATTCAGAAACATTGGGGTTAATTAATCAGGATTAAAAATATGGATCTTGGCAAGAGTTAGCATTTGGGAATATTAAAACCTCTAAATATCTATCCGGTCTTTTTGTTCTGCCTGGTTCTAGAACATTATTTGTAGCATTTGTTCATGTTATGAATATTAATAGAATAATTTGGCAGGCCAGCCATTTAACTGTCATAATTTGGACAACTGCATTTTAAAATTTTTTTCCAATATGGATGGTTAAAATAAATTTTTCTGCATTTCCATGGATTTCCTAAGAGATTTTGTAATATCACAGAATTTAATGCTATTAACATGATGTCATATTTGAACTGGATACTCTGAAGAAAATTTTCATCAATAAGAAAACCTTGAAAACTTGGCAGCATGGCATAGTTGATAAAGAGCCAGGCCAGGAAGATCTGGCTGCCAGATCCACCTGTTACACACCCAGCCACAAGAACTTAACAGTCATTTAAACTTTGTTTAAATGTTTAAAACTTAAAAATGTTAATGTTAAAAAATATCAAAATGTTACAAAATGTTAAAAATTTAAAAAAAAGTTTAAAAGTGTTTTCTGAAATTCTCTAAGACTGTCAGTTGCATAGAAGGCCTGTATTAGTAGAAGAATTTACTCCATCTGAGATGATGCTTCAGGGCTCCCGGTCAAAGACTAAAACAGTCTTTGTAGAATTATAATTGCAGATCTCCCAAAGCACAATGGAAAGGCACATCTGGAAGTACAAAGCCAACAAAGTTGTGTTTGAGAAAGTACAGAAGTATGAAAAAGATAATTAAAATGATATTTACAGGGCAGCTAGGTAGTGCAGTGGATAGAGTACCAGCCCTGAAGTCAAGAGTACCTGAGTTCAAATCTGGCCTCAGACAGTTAACACGTCCTGGTTGTGTGACCCTGGACAAGTCACTTAACCCCAATTGCCTCAGCAAAAAACAAAAACAAAAACAAAACATTACCTGAAAAAGGAAAGAAAAACAATATTCAGGTATATACTCAATTAGTAAATACATGTCAGTAGATTTAAAAGGAAGTCCAAGAGTAATGGGAGTTGCCCTCTCTCTTTTGGGGCATTTATCAAAAGGCAAATATAAGATTCACACAGAATGAAAAGTTATGGATAGTTGAAGGCTGTGTCCATACTGCTAAGATCACAAATAAATGAGGAAATAGACATTTTGCTGTTTTACACATCATTTGACATCAATTCTCAGTAAATCATAAGAGAAAGTATGTTCTATGGTTGCATGTTTCATAGTCTTGAATAGTATTGAAATCACCATCATCAAGCATTTATTAAGTACCTATTCTACTATGTATGAGAAATTTATGAAGTCTTAGGGATATAAAGAATGTTAAAAACATGATTATTGACACCTAAAGACCACTGATGAAAGTAAAAAATACTAACAAACATATGTATGTATGTGTGTATGTAATTGTGTGTATATATGTGTACTTATATGATGCATTCTTACTTGTCAAAACAAGAAGCAATGGAAGAATTTCATAACTGTCAAATTACAATCATGTGAGAAAAAATAAGAACAAGACCAGATCTATTCAGGAACATCTTTGGAATGTACATTTTTAGAAGTGTGCATTTTTTTTTTGCATTTCCATTTTACATGTTCAAACTATAAAATGCTGCAGCATTTATAAGGCATAATTTTAATGACATAAAATATCTAATTGATGAAATGTATATGACATCATAATTTTTATCTAGAGTCATAACTGAATTAGGCATTTTACTGACTTAATTATATTTCTACCATATGATTCTGAGATAATCGATTTACTGCCAGTAGCTAGTTTACCTCCTAGTCATCTTCCAGGCAAAGATATCACTTTCAAGTACAGGGAACTCCCAAATTGCCTTAAATAAGTCCTGCACTCTGGCCTTAGCTTAAGCATAATATGATTAAACTAGAGTAAGAGTGCAGGACTTGGAAATTTCTTTTAGACCTATAAATTAGAAGGTTCAACATCAGTTCTCTCCCCATACCTTTCATTTTTTAAATCAGCGCTCCCTGACATCTTAAATCATTATCTTCTTTTATCCCAGCCCTTTGATAATGAGGTGCACTTTTTTTTCCCCAAGTTATACATTTCTCTTTGTGTTTTTCTCTCTTCCTCTGTCTCTCCCTTTATGTCTATATCTGTCTCTCTCTCTTTCTCTTTCTCTCTGTCTCTATTTCTGTCTCTCTATCTCTGTCTCCCACCTCCCCCACACTTTCTTTGCTCAGTACTTCATGTCTCATTCCCATTGTGGCACTGACATTATGGGAGTATATCACTTTATAACCCTAAAAGGAATATACAGTGGTTGTACATATACTTGTGCAAGCTTTTATATGTTGTTATTAATGATATTCACAACATCAAAACATAATCTCAAATATTTTTAGCCTTATGCACTTCATTTTTAAAAGTTAGTATTGCCCAAAATATTGATACAATGGTACACAGTTCTCGCTTTTATGAGAGCTTTATGGCCCAGAAGTACAAATTTGAATTTATAACCAGAATTCTTTCCTAGTACAAATTGTTGGGCTCATTAAAGAAGTTCTTCCTTTGTTTAACTATCTTTATAACTCTGGTTATCTATTTGTATTCATGTTGGTCCTTACAGTGTTTTTGGCGAATTTCTTTCTACTCTCAAAGGGATGGGTTGTGTCTTACTAGTTAAATTTCTCTGATGATATGGTTAATGATAGGGAGTTGTTGGGTCGGAGAGAGGAAAGGGAGAAAAAATTATCTTTTTCACTCACATCTTTACCCTCATTCCCAAGAATGTGGGGGGTTTGGCGTTCAACCTGTAATCATCTGAGCCATCCACCATCCACATTGCCATTGGAATTATTTGTCTTTTCACTGACTTGCTACTGAAATTACTAAAGCTATTTCAAGCTTCCAGAAGTCTTTTATTTTTCCTTAGCTTGTTTGATTAGCCAATCAACTGTTCCCTGGGTCAAAAAACTACACACATAGAGAGAGATAATAGGGTGTATATAGACATTTTGATTACATACTTACAACTTAACCATTCTCATAAACTGATTGACAAGACAGTGAAGAATGTCCCTCCCTTATGCTTAGAGAATTTGGAGAATATTATAGAAATGAAAGATTAGATTTTTTACTTGAATGCAGACTCAGAACATTTTCCTTTCAACTTTTTACCAGAGAAGCTCACCTTCTCTGCTTTGTTTATTTATCTACTTATCTGCTTCTACCTTCTCCCATCCCTACAAGCCTAAGCCATTCTCAGGGAGAAGTTCCATAGTTTAGTCTCACTCTACCTTGTAAAAGATATACCATCTTTCTCTTCTATGCTAAGGTCTCCTTTTGAAGCATGAGTAAGACCAAGGAAGAATTCAGAGCAGTTCTCCTTCCTGTTCCCACCCTCTCTAGACTTATAGCTAGACATTTTCATATTTTCAATTTTACTAGTATAAACTCCTTTGGGAGCTAGGGGGTAAAGTGGATAGAGAGCTGGGCCTGGGGTCAAGAAGACTCACTTCTCTGAGTTTGACTCTGGCTTCAGAGACTTATTAGTTGAGTAACCATGGCCAGGTCACTTCAGTTTATCTGCCTCAATTTCTTCATCTTTAAAAGTAACTGGAAAAGGAAATAGCAAACCATTCGATATCTCTGCCAAGAAAACACCAAAATGAGATCAGGAAGAATGAGACATGACTAAAACAACACAACGATAACAACAAACAACAACTCTCAAGACATACACCAAAAGTAAAAACAGTTTAAAATGAATAATGTTGAGCAAAATGTAATCTGACAGTAAGCATGGTAGTTGCCTTAACATATTTCAATAGAATAAAAAATAGCAATATGTTGGTTCTAAATAGTATTCTCTTTGAATATGTCATAAAGAGACAACTACTCTACAAATTTAGTGGTAAATTACAAAGATGGAGCATGTGTAAGTTTATGATTATAATCAAATAAAATATGCACCAAATAGAGATATATTTAATAATCTGCAAAACTGTTATAGGCTGAGCACCTGCTTCTAGTTAAGGTAATTTTTTTATAATCAAATCAAATATATACAATTCTTTTGTTTTGTTAATTCTCTTAAATCTATGATCAGCAAAATTATTTTTGCTAAACCAATATATAGTTTAATTCTCTTCTCTTAAACACACATACATGTAAATATACACATTTTGAAAAAAAAATCCTAAATCTGATCAGGAACACCAGGGATCTCTGTGTCAAGAAAGATTAGCTGTGCTTCTCCTTGGTTTTTCCCCACTGTCATGCTCTCTTCAAACTGAGGGAATCCTCAGCACCTAGAATCATGTTCAGTTACATCTTTGAGTTCCTTATTTATTTGCAATATTTTTGGAATGTGTTTGGTGTAAGTGAAGACAAGAAATTGATTATTTAAGACTTAAAAGAGCAGGAGGAGATTCATTGGATCCTTTCCTGATGTGACAAAACTAATGATTTCCTGATAATGTTTTCCTAATATCTCTAACCCAGCTCCTTTCCCCAATACAATATGATTGGCTCCAGCTTCCCTGATGCAGCTTCTTGGTCTGGGGGAATAAAATAATCCTTACCCATGTCTTCGAGGTCTTGGGTCACTAAGTGGGTTGGCTGAGAGAGCCAGGAGTACTGATAAAATTACTCCCTGAAGCAAGCAGGACAGGGCTTTGAGGGGGATCAGTTCAATCTTATAGTCTCACCTTCTGTGGAGATTGTGGGTAGATCCCCCTTGCTGTGCCCAGTCAAAAATCCAACTTATGTCAAACCCCTGAGATTAATTTCCCCTATAAATGTGTCCCTGGCTCACGCCATCTTTGCTGAATCCCTTTTGGGGTAGCCTTCCACAGGTGCTACCTCATGGTACCCCCCCACCATGTCTCATGGTGTCTTTCTCCAGAGCTAAATAACTCTTTTAGAGTGCTAAACTCCTCGATAGCTTCAATCTACCTGTTAAGGGTATACTATTGGTTAATTGTGAGTTCCACTTAAGGAACTCTCTTTTCCATTGTTAACTATATATACTCTCCTAAATCTATTTCATATGAACCATTCCTTCTGTCTCTTCTCATTTTGTCTGTAACATCTTCTCATAAATTAACCTGTATTTTGCCAAAGAGAATAGCCACTGTGAATTCTTCACATGACTGAATGCCAGCATTTGGTGCTAATTACTCTCCAAAATATCATCATTTGGTAATAACCACAAACTTATCAAATGGAGAGTGGCCCTATTGGGTAACCAGGTGAGTCATCATGCTCTGATGCCTGATTGACCAGATAGTGTTTCCAGATGGAGGCAAGAGGGATAAAGATTTTATTCTCGCTGCATTATATCCTTGCTATGTAAATGTTCAATGTTAAACCACTTGTTCAATGTTAAATCATTTCTAAGTGCCTCATTTCATCCTAAAGTTAGACCTGAACTGGGATTTGAACTCACAATAGAGTTGCTGGCCTCTTCCATAATCGTGTAATTATAATGCAGTAGCTCTGGCAGGGAGGAAAGGGCATGGAGAATGCCCTTGCATAGAGAATGAAAAGGGTAGTTCAGAAGTGAGTTTGGTATAAAAAGTGAGGAGATGCAAATACTGGAGAAAAAAAATTAAGAGTTAAAATATGAGAATGCATCTATTCTCAAACAGGAAAGGAATATGCCAAAGAAATGGCGATTGATCCTAAGCTTCTCCCCACTCCCAGAACATTTCTTCCTCTGGCCATTTTCCTCTGGCTGGTCCAGTGCCTGGAATGCTCTCTCTCCACATCTCTTGGCTTATTCATTGTCTTCCTCAATTTCCAACTAAAAACCCCACATTCTACGGGAAGTCTTTTCCAATCCCTTAAATTCTAGCAATTTCCCTCAGTTGATAATTTCCTATTTATCCTGTATATACATATATGTTTGTTTGTTCTCTCTCTCATCAGATTATGAGTTTTTTGAGGCTTTTGTCTTTCTTTGTATTCCCAGAACATAATAGGTGTTTAATAAATGCTTATTGACTGACTGATAGGGGACTTGGCAACCTATAATATTAACATTAGGTCAAACTATCGTCAAAGTAATATGATGCTAAGGAACTAAAATTCTTTAATTTGACATAGTATTTTGTATTTAATAATTAGAGAAAAGGCTTAAAATACAAATACTCTCAATGGAAAATTGACAGTCATTCATACTTAAGTATAAATTATTCAGAAAGAGGAGAGGAAAAAACAATTTTAGGGAATTAAACACCTAAGTGGACCTAAAGGGAGTGAAACTGAGAGGGGAAATGGGTATCAAAAAAATGGAAGTTAAGAGCAGCAAAGACAAAAAAAGCATGAACTGCTTAGTAACTTTTTGGTATAATTCCACAGTGTTTCTGAGAAATAATTTCTTACATCGGTCATATCCAAAAAAGAGACATAGATAGAAAATGGGGATAGAGGTCAAGGTTATACCTATTCACAGGTTCACCAACACTGCATCAATGTTCCAATTTTCTCCATATCTTCTTCCTTTTTTATCTTCATTGCCAATCTTGATGTAAGGTGTGTTTGGTAATTTTTTAAACTAAAGAGACTAAAAATTACCTTCCAAGGTAGCTCAGAGACTACATGATCAATCTGGAACAAATAGTTATTCTTGCATCCAATTCAAGCTGCTCTTCCGTGGCCCCAACTTCAGCACATCTTCACCAGCCACTTTGGTGGATGGCATCTGATGGGTAATGTGTACCTGTAATTCCATTCTCCCTCTCATATCCTACTACTTTCACTTTATTTTTGTGTTTTCACAAGCCCAGATGAATTCTTCCCTTCTCCCCCTATAGTGATGACAAACACTAAGAACATTTGGCCTGAGGCAAAAGGATGAATAGCTTTTTATGCTTATTCAGTCATTTTAGGGTGGTAGAACAGGTCTGAGTATTTTGTGTGTATAGACACTCTCACATATACATGCACACAAATACATATTGTAACAGCAGATCATCAGCTCTTAGGTTCTATTTTAGTGCCCATTGTTGGGAAACAAGAAATATGTGTGGCTATATGTTTTATTTTATTTTTTCATTTATCAAGCATTTTCCTGTTTCCTACTTCTCCCACCAAATGGTATTCAAAGTTCTGTATAACATATCCCCTTCCTACCTTTCTAGTCTACTTAAACCTTCCTATTTCTCTCCCCTATGTTATCTGCACTCTAGTTACCCTCT
Organism: Myrmecobius fasciatus; assembly: GCA_023553655.1. Taxonomy (NCBI): domain Eukaryota; kingdom Metazoa; phylum Chordata; class Mammalia; order Dasyuromorphia; family Myrmecobiidae; genus Myrmecobius; species Myrmecobius fasciatus. The sequence goes on from JAJPUD010003479.1 coordinate 240,501, forward strand.
CCTCCTTGGTTTTTTTTTTTCTAGTTACCCTCTGCTCCTTTTTTTTTTCTTGAACAAGACACTTCATTTCTCAACTGTGCATTTTCATTGACTATGACACATATACAATTCACTCTCTTCTCATCTCCTTTTTGGTATTTCTTTGATTTCTTTCTAGTTCAGTTAAAATCCTTCTTTCTATAAGAAAACTTTTCCAGTTTCCCACAGTGCTAATGTCTTCTTTCTGATAATTATCTCTAATTTTCCCTATATAAATTTAGTCTCTTACAGAGTTGTTCACATATTGTCTTCCTCATCAGACAATGAACTGCTTGAATGGAAAAACTGTCTTTAGTTGAATTCCTTAGCTCTTAGCACAATTCTTGGCACACAGTTCTCTCTTAATAAATGATTGTAGACTTACTGACTCTAGGCAATTGTCTGAGACAACTAGAGATTGAAGAAAAAGATAATTTCCTGGCTTGGTAGATTTTCCTTATCTGAGAGTTTTCTGTGCTAATGGAATCATAGGCCCAATTCCTATCTCTTCTTTTAGGCAGATCCTATGCTGTAAAGTACATTGTAAGTCTCAAGGGAGAGAGAATTACATCTTGTTTTAATTCCCCACAGTACCTATTCTGTGCATTGCCCATAGTAGATACTCAATAATTATTTAGCTTTTAATTGATTATAGACATATTCTCTTTCCCTTAGGAAGCTGACTCTAGCTATCATATATCATTTGCAAGCATTAAGCTAAATGTTTTATGCTCCTTACAAGAATTATTTTATCACAACCAACCCAATAATAAAACCCAGTAAATGTTGTTTTCAGAGCATCTTAGATACTTAAATTAAACAATCCAGCAAGCTGTTCTTCCTATTAGATTGAAAGAATCAATTCACCTTTAGGTATATTATTCTGCTTGCTTAGTGGCTATTGGAATCCAATTATTTGTGAATATAATTTTTACCAAAAAATTAAGACATGTTTATTTTCAATAATTTATGCTGTTCATATAAAATTACTGTCTAATGCACAGTATGAGTGCACTAAGATTTTTCTCAGAATATTTAGAACAGACATAATTATTACCTCCTTTTCCCTTTACTGGTTTCCATGTTGTTCATGCCCTTGTTGGTTGTTTCAGTCTGTATAGCATGCTTGCAGGAATTGCTACCAAATAGCTTCTGTTCCTGAACCCATAGGGGTGAAGGAAAGGGAACATGTCACTATCTTATTTGGGGAATAATAAGTTTGATCATTTGTTTTTATTTTAATTGTTACTTATACATTTTGTTTCTGGTTTTATTTGTTTGAGACTGAGTTTCCCTATTTCAGCTTTCCTCTGCTATCTCCCCATCCCTATCCCTTTCCCTTTCCCTTCTCTTTCCTTATTCTTATCTTTATCCCTATTCCTATCTTTAATCTCAATTCCATCAAACAAAGCAATTGATGAGCTTAAAGGAAAGTTAAGTCAGTATTGTGAACTATGTGCCTGGAATGGACTAAAGGCTGGGTTATGAAAAATTTTTCATCAAAATAGTTTATCATAGATACAGAGTGATTTATCACCAAAGGAAGTATAGGATAAAAATACCCTCAAATGTTATCAGAGGAAAATATCTCACTATCAGGGAGCTCCCTGAAGACCACAGACATATTTTCAAGAGAGTTCTCACATAAACAATTGAAGTGACAAAATCAGCTGACAAAATAGGGTTTGAAAAATATCTCTGTTAAGCAGCTTCTGTCGAGTCTATTGTCATTATGTACCTTCTAAGCATTCACACTGGATGAGTCCTGTCTTCTTTAGCTTGCTATGTAAACTTTGAAAAAATTCCCTGAGAGATGAGGACTTTCATTCAAATGTGACATAAGCCAGTGCTCTTTAATTTAAAGGTCCCTTGGAACAATTAATGGCTGAAAAATGCCTCTCTGAGAACATGACACTCCTTTATGTTCTTCCCTTGTCTTAAATCCTGGGGCCAGGAAGATAGATGCCCATTTGTCTTGCTTGTTGAAAGTATTAATTGTTGTTTGGCATTCTGATTGGATACTTGAAAAATAACAAGGCTTTTTCTAGCAGACTAGATGGGATGCATGTCCCAACACTCCCCTGTCATGTGAGAGTGTAGTGAAGCTTCAAAGAGACACAGATATAATGATATAACCAAAGCCATCTGAAATAGAACAATATACCTTTTCTCATGCAGTCTCCTGAGTCTGGTGATATATATGTAATGGAACCTCAATATAAAGACTTTGACATCCTGGTACACATTATCAATGGGGGCTGAAGAATATCCTTGGGAAACTTAAGAAAAGAATAGACAAAAGGATAGACCACAATCTGTCTGTGCCAGGAGATAGGAGGGTGAATTGTATAACCTTTCAAAATCCCCAATTCTGTGAAATGTGTTGCTTGTCTCTAGGGTACATCATTGTGAAACACTTTTGCCTGGGTATTGAGGGATTGAGGACAAGTGATTGTTATGGGAAACTCAGTCACTGGTTAGTTCTGCTCCTAAGGCTTTTCTGCTTGATGAACTTCCTTTTTTCCTCCATTTCCACCCAAGTGATGTTTTTTTTTTTTTTTCTGAGACCTCCAGGGAAAGTGACTGAGGAAAGGTGGCAGGCAGAGGGACAGGTGTTGAGACTATCTAACTATGTATCCCTCTCCAATTGTGCATGGGGGTCTGTAGTCTTTATAATGGCTATATAATGTAGTCTCTATAATTGCTATTTAATAATATACTTGAAACCAGAAAAACTGGGTTCCATTCCTTAGTCTGGCCCTTACCATTGACAAGAGGCTTAATCTTTCAAAGTGAGATGGCAATGTAACCCTCACCCTACTGGTATGAGGAAGGTGCTTTGCAACCCTTAAATTACAACAAAAGTGCATGTGAATTCTTATTTATTTGTAAAGTGGACATGTGATTTCATTGTTAATGGGTACTTCCAGTAAAGAAACTTCCTCTTTCCATGTGAGCTCTGCAATTTATGATTTCAGTTGTTGCCAGAGGTTCTTGCAAGTGAATAGAATTGGCCAGAGCCCCATAGTCAACATGAAGCAGAGGTACAGCTCAGTCCTTGTCCTTTCCAACTCTGGCCAATTTTCAGTTCACTGACTAGGCCACATTCCCTTCTTATTTCCATTAGTCAAAATCTCTTCTCAGCCCTGGTTGTGATTCTGATGCAAGTAATTCAAGATGCACCAGGAACAATGGACTTCCTGACAGAATTTACAAATCCTTCAGCTTATTTAGTTTTCATTTTATTCAGGCTTCCTGTTTCCCTATATTAACAAGCACATTTTAACACCAAAAATGTCCTGGATGTGTCAGTTCAGGCCACGATTTGAACTGGATTGTGATGGGACTTGCCAGTGAAAATAAAGTATAGGGTTTCAACTTACCTTTCCCACAACCAAAATAAACTCATCTTTCATAAATGACTAGTGTCACTGTCTGCAATTTACATCTCAATGTAAATGTCATTTTCCTGCTTGCTGCTGAATCTTTAGGTTCAGTCCCAGAAAAGGCTTTGTCTGTTCAAGTTATTACAAGCTAGATTCTTGACAGCTCTTACATTAATGATACCAGATTGCTTGTCTTGGTAGCTTCCTTCTTGGCCTTGCTTTGCCATCTTCTCACCCCTCCTCTTCCTGAGCTGTTAAACAGAAACAGATTCTAATGAGATTTAGAAAAATCATGTTGTTCCAGGTCTGGAAGAGAATGACCTTTATAGCTTTTAGGTGACTGTCTTCTCCCTCAATTCACTTCAACAATGATTACTATATGGATTTTGTAGAGTTGGTAGGCAGCTGGAAAGTTATATTTCCCAGACTATGCATTTATATTTAAAGAAAGAGTGAAAAGTATTCCACAGGATATTGAAACAAAAACCCTTGGGAGGTCTGATTTTCTATTTCCCTTTGGGGTATGGAACAACCAACTCGCATAATATTTTAAAATTCAAATAAATTCAGTGGGATGATTTCTTACACTTCATTATTACTACTATTATTGTTCTAACCATTTTATTATGAACTCTATTTTTGTGCTATCCAGCTATTTGGAAATTGGTAGATATGCCTGAGATTCTGCAGCAATTTGTCAATGATATGCCAAGCATAGAGTGCAGAAAGCTGAAGAGACAATGAAATTTCTGAAGCTGAGATGTGGCTGGTGCCATTTGAATGGTTTTAATCGTGCTGAAAGAATGATACTGTTTGGAAGGCTATTTTAAATGGCAGAAGATAGCATCAGAACTATTTATTTGGAAGGAGAAAGAGAGAGAAGCAAAAATGATGCCAATTTGTGAATAAAAAAGATTAGGAGGCTAACAATGAGAAGAAATATGTTCTGGGAGAAAATTGGGATTAAAAAAGAAAAAGAAAAAACAAACAAAAAAAACTGCCCTTCCATAACCATAGAGATGTTGTAAGAACAAAATGAGATAATATATGTGAAAGCACTTGGAGTTCTGAGGAAAAAAGGATGTGGATGAGACAGTCATTATTATATTATTACTATTATTAGGGAAGAAAAGCTCCATTTTTGCTCTGAAGCTCAAATTGTTGTTGTGACATCTAAAATAAGATGATGGAGAGATCACTAATGATTCTATGAAGAGCAAAAGAAAAGGGAATATGACCACATAGCCTCTCTCCTGTCCTAAAGCTATCAAAAAGAAGACTTCATCTGAGAAAAACTCTTCTTGGAAATTGGTTTGACACTCAGTTTCTAAGTATTTTGATGTGCCAAGGGCCCACAATTTTTCAGCCATACATTCAAATTTCCTCAACTGACAGAGATCATAACCTACATATAATGTCTAATCTCGAAGTGTTAAGTGGGGCTCAGAGAGGTTAATTGACTTGTGTTGTCTGGTTACTAGTGAGTAAGAAAAAATTGAAACTCAACTCTCTCATGATTCCAAATCCAGAACTCTTCTCACTGGGAAATATTGTCTCACTAAGTAAGGAAGTAAGTCTCCAAGTTATCAGTGTAAATATAGCATTAGCAATAATAATTTGCTAATAATAATAATAACATTCTCATAAGAGAGCATCTCTTGTTAAAAGAGATCTCTTTAAAAAAGACATCTCGGCCAAGATGGCGAACTGCGAACAGCTTTCTCTGTGAACTCCCTCCGACATTGCCTCAAACCCAGACATAGTAAGCCTTAAAACTGGTTTCTGAGTGAGGTCCTCGCCAAGCATTTGGACTACAACGCACTTCTATAAAAGATCTACCGTGAAAGAACTCCGGAGAAGGTTAGCCTCAGGGGAAATCGGCCTCTGGTCTTGATCGGACTCCAGCCGGGGCGGAAGTCAGGGCTGCGATAGAGGGGCGGATTTTGGGCACCCAGGAAGCCCCTGGGAGACGCCTGGGCCACTTTGCTCTGCTTGCGGGCAGGTGCTTTGGCAGATCTGCCTTTGGAAGGGGGTGGATGAGAACAGCTGAAAACGTGGTCCTGGTGCGAATCTAGCCCGACTAGCCTCAGACCGGAAGTCAACTCGGCAAACTGCCCCAGGGCAAATATAAATTGTTGCAGTTTTCTCGGCTTTTGACCAATATCCCAACTTTAAATCATGAGCAAGAAGCAGAAGAGAGCTCTCACCATAGAAAGCTTTTACGGAGAAAAAATAGAACAGTCCCCAGATCCTGACATTATGAAAACAATCCCAGATGAAGCCACAAAGGCAGACTTAAGTTGGTCTCCCTTTCAGAAGGCTTACCTGGATGATTGCATTAAAAATCTCAAAAGAGAGCTAGAAGAAGAATGGGGAAATAAATTGAGATCAGGGCAACAGAAATATCAAAAACTGGAAAATAGGACTGGTGAATTGGAAAAGGAAAACAGTTCACTGAAAAACAAAATTGGTGAATTGGAAAAAATCACCAATTCACTGGAAAATAAAAATGGTGAACTGAAAAACAAAATTGGTGAATTGGAAAAAGACAACAATTCACTGA
>JAJPUD010003480.1:0-16548 GCA_023553655.1 Myrmecobius fasciatus
CTTTGTGTGTTTCCTCATTCATGACCCCGTTTTCACTTGCTTCGTCTGCACTGGCGGTCCCCCAAGCTTGAGATGTCCCTTTCCTCCGTTTTGGAATCACTGGTTTCTTTCAAGACTCGGCTCAAGTCGCCTTCTACGTGAAGCTTTTCCCCAAAGGTTATTTTGTATCTGCTCTACGTGTGCTTTCTCACTGTGTGCTTACCCGCGGACATTTGGTCTCAAGTTGGGGGCTTTTATTTTGTCCTTTTATCCAAGCAACTCATGATGTCTGGCCCCTCACATCTTGATAAATACTTGTTGCCTGATTCATTCATGTTCTGCAGGACTCCCCAAACTTGACTCTAGTAACTTTTGCATTAGAGGTTTTCCCAAAGATGAAATTGGTTGCATTGACTAACACCACATAAAAAAATTTCAGCCTAGGATTGAAATTAGATGAAACTAAATATTGATCAATACTTAAAGGTATTCAGGTGAAAATATATTCACATTTATCTCATTCTGTAGGAAAGCAACATGAAGCATACTCAGTTGCCAACACAGTATAAATTTGTTTTATTTATGATGTACGTTGATCCCTGTTCCTAGCTACTCATTCACTGTGATTGCATTCTCCCAGACTGTTAATAATGATACTAACATGTATATAGTACCTGACACTGTGTTAAGCACTTTGTACTGTCTCATTTGATCCTCACAACAAATTGTTATGTTTCTGTGGTTTTGACCACATTTTGCATCATTGGATTGAAAGGAATCTTGGCTCTTGGATCTTTTGTTAGTTAATGGTGAGATGTTTGGATTGATGTTTTTGTGAACTTTCTCCAATAGTAGTAATGATGGTGTCAAAAGTATTGAGATGTTGCCAGTGTTGGATGCTATGCAGGGCCCATCCTGCTAACAGGTGGCATGCATATCTAATAAATAAAACAAGCTTTAATTTGTTTTATTTAAGTACCTACTGTGTGTTACATACAAGGATACAAGGATAGAAATGAAACATTTCCTACAAAGGGAGCTGATTTTCTGTAGAGGGAGATAACACATGTATATAGAAGTGGGTACAGAATAATTACAAAATAATTTAGGGGAGAGGCAATGGCAGTTTGAGGAGGTTTAGGATATGACATTTAAGAGAGCTTTGTGGGAGACTTTGTTGGAGATTCATAAGAGGTGGAGGCGAGGAGGATGTGTATTGTCTGTGTGAAGAGAAAAACCAGGCAGAATGCTAGAACCATCTGCTAAGGATGTCTTTCCTTCTACCTTGTTCCTTTTTCTGCACTCTCCTACCTAGGACAGACTTTCCGAGGCTATGCTGAAATAGTTACTGTGCCCAATTTTGGAACCCTGCTGAGGCTCATCTGTTCTGGGTGGTAAGGACGTATCAGCTCACCTGAGCCACTGCCCAAGACCAGACCACATTTCTTATCCCCAAGCCTTTTGAGGGCAAGAACTGTCCTTTGTTTCTTTCTGTATTCCTCACATTTAGCACAGTGCTTTGCACACAGTGGACACTTAAAATAAATACTTATCAGTGGACGTTCCTTGCAACATCCTCTTGCCCCTTTCTCATTTCTACTTTCTCTGTGATTTGAGTTTCCTAAGATACATATCTGATTGTCATTCCTCTATTCAAGATACTGCAATAGTAACCTTTTGTCAGTCAGTCAGTAAGCATTTATTAAGTGTCTACTATATGCTGGGCACTATGCTAATAAGCACCAGAGAAAGGAGGAAAAGCAAAAAAAAATAGTCCCTGTCCTCAGAGCTCAGTCTAATGAAGAAAACATGTGGACAGTTATGTACAAATTAGTTCTGCTCAGGATAAATAAGAAATAAGCAACAGAGGGAAAGGCACTAGAATTTTAAGGTGTGAGGGGAGATCTGGCTAATCCTTATGGCTGAAATATGCTCTTATTTCATTGTTCCATCTTAAAGTCCTTCATTCCCAACAAAGTTCTATTCAGGCCACACTTTCCTGACCCCCTCAGCTGCTTGTGCCTTCTCTAACCCACTGCTTGGACCACTCCCCTTTGTATTTATTAGTTAATATACATGTTCTCTCCTGTGGTAGAACATCAGCTCCCTGAGGACAGGGAAAGTTAATTTTTGTTACTATATTTTCACTTAGCACGTACATACTTTTGGGTACACAGTAGCTATTTAAAAAGTAGTGTTAAAATGGACTCTATAGCTTGAGGATGTTTTTTATGATACTTCACAGTGTATATCTGTAGTGCTCACAGTGTAATGTGCTGTCTCTTGCCTCATGGGGGCCTCCAGTGCTCTTTGAGCCACCTGTAATTTTGATTTGATGGTGGCGTTCCATCACTTGAGCTTCTCTACCATTACAGGAAGAATGCTGTTACTAAAATGATGGGCTCAGATGCCAGGTAACAGCTTGGGGTTGTTGAAAGTGCTGTTCACTTTCCCAGATGCAATCATGCCTTAATTTCCTTATTTGTAAAATAAAATGATTTGACTAGATAGCCTCAGGTTTATTCCAGTTCTAAAATATGACATCCAGAATTAAATCCTGTATCCCAGATGTGATCTGGCCAGGATGGTTCATTAATATGTTACATATAACTATCAGCTAAAAGTATGGATGGGGAAATTTGCTAAGGGGAAAAAAAAAATCTATTTGTTCTTTAAGGTTGAGAGAGGAAAATGCAAATAATGTGAATTTAAATATTCTGTGGTGTTGGGTATCTCTGAAAGAGGCTTAACAGGCTAGAATTTCAGGATCAAGAATGAGATCCTGTTTTGTTTTTTATCATGCTTGCCATATGCCGCACCCTGGAGTGCACTGCATCCTATAAATACATTTTGTATTGATGTCAGGGACATTTTTTGAGTCTTCTCAGAAAGGCACCACGAAGGCATCTCTTCCTGAGTCTCTCCATTTTGAGATGTGTCAACATTTTTGTGCATGGAAGAAAACAAGCATCTTTTCTTGAGTTCCTTTGGTGGGTAGTATCAGGATTTCCATAGCCCATTTCTTGACATTTCCACAGGAGCATCCTTCATCTCTAGCACTTGCAATGTTTGATAGCATTTCTTTTATTCTGGAGTCAGGCTTTCAGTTCCCTGTCTCATCTTTGATTTTCTTATGTTCTCATTCTTTTTCCTAGTCCTGACTCCTAGAGTTTGTTCCCCACTAAGAGGATTTTAGGGCAATGGTGGTACAATAGAGAGCTGTGTCATCCTGTCTGTCTCAGTTTCCTCATCTGTAAAATCGAAATAACAAATCACTACAATATCTTTGTCCCCCCCAAGCCCCCAAATTGGATCATAAAAAGACTGGACTGAACAACAACAAAGAACATTTAAAATTCTTTCTTGAAAAACCCAGTATTTTACAATGGGAAGTCAGAATCCTGAACTTTCAGCTGTAGTGTTTAAGGAGTTTGTCTTGCCAGCTCCACTTCATGTTCCAATTTTTAAGTTGCTTGTGTTGAGGGACTTCAGTTCCTTTGCTGTGTCTGGTTTCATGTTGTCTTATGCAGTGGATCTATTCCACCAGACTTCAGTGATAACTGTTTAACAAACTTCAAGTGCTTTGTGATCCTTACCAAGTCACAAGACCTGTTTGCCTCAGTTTCCATAGTTGTAAAATGAGGATATTCATTTTAGCACCTACCTCTCCAGGGTTGTGAGGGTCAAGTGAGATAATAAATAAAATGCTTAGCACAGTGCCTGGCACATTGTAGGTGTTATTTAAATGTTAGCTGTCATTTTTATTATTAGCTATTACTTTAAGATTTGCAGAGTACTTTAACAGTAATAATAATAATAGCTAACATTTACTTAGCACTTTAAGGTTTACCACATGCCTTAACAAAAATAAGATAGCTCACATTTACATGGCATTTTGCGATTTACAAAGCACTTTGTAAATATTTGATTCTTCCAATAACCTTGAGAGTTAGGTGCTATTCTTATCCTCATTTTACACTTGAGGAAATCAAGGCAAAGGGACTTGGCTGAGATTTGTACAGCTAATGAGTATTTGAGACTGGGTTTGAACTCAAGCCTTTCTGACTCCATGTCCAGTGTTCCTCTGCACCATCTTAACTGCCTCGGAAATGAAAGCAGTGACTGTAAATAATATTTTTCTAGGAGTTTGATTCTGAATTCCAGAAAAAATGAGGATAGGAAGCAGCAAGTAGAAAGAGCATTGTACTAGATTTGGAGCCTGTGTTCAAATCTGTACTATTTTTTAAGCCTCGAGTATCCTTGGACAATTCAGTTTGGGCTGTATAGTTCCTCATCTGTAAAATAAGGGGATTGAACTAGAATCAGTCCAAGGTGCCTTCCCAAACTAAATCTATGATCCTGTAATCTTATAAAAATCAATGAATTGGATAAAGGCATAGATCAGATGCTCATCAAATTTGTAGATCACCCAAAACTGTAAAAGATAGCTAATACACCAGATGGCAGAGTTAATCCAGAAAATTAAGGTGAATTTAACAAATAAGATGGAATTGAAAAGGGAGAAATGTAACATTTTGATAAAAAAAAAAATACAAAATGAAAGAGGAATAATTAGATAGCAGTTCTGGAGGTAGATGGGGGGAAAACACCTGATGGTTTTAATGTACTATAGCTGAAAAAGTCAGCAGTGTGAAACATCAGTCAAAAAAGTGAGAAGGACAAGAATCTTATCAGTACCAGATCTCAGATTTTACTAAAAAGAAGTATGCATTTGGTAATGGTTTAAAAAAAAAAATTCATTAGTGGAATAAATTAGGTATACAACATAGGTAAAGATTAGGTAAACAAACATACGGACATTACATACAATAATATAGTTCAGGTTTTTTGATAAACTATTTACTATGGGAAGTTCCCAGTATTTGACAAAACTGGAAACTGGATGGCAGTGTGGCCAAAACCATCATAGACCAAGGTAAGCTCCAAATGTGTATATGAACGAGTCATAAAATAATAAACAAGTAGGAGGAGCAAAGGAAAACCTCTTAGATTTATAGATGAGAAAGAGTTCCTGACTAAACAAATAATAGAGAGCTTCACATGCTAAAAAAGAAAAATTTTGATTATATGAAATTTTAAAACTTTTTTACAAGCAAATCTAAAATAGTAAAAATTAGAATGGAAACAGGTAACGGGAAAATGTTTGCAATACATTTTAAAATAAAAGTCTCATATCTAAAATATGTAAGATAAATCTGATTTAGATTTATAAGACTAAGCCATCCTCCAATACATAAATGGTTAAAAGATGGGAACTGCAGTTTTCAAAGTAAGAAATCCAGGTAATCAGCAATCATGTAAAAATGCCCTGAATCACTAATAATTAGATAAATGCAAATTAATGCACTTTAAGTTCCACCTCATGCTTATCAAAGATGATAAAATGAAGAAATGGGCAGACAGCTGTGAGAAAACAAGTACATTAATACATGGTTGATGGAACGATGAGTTGGTCTAGTGATTTGGGGAAGCAATTTGTAGTTATTCTGAAGAGTCACTAAGTTGTACATATTCTGACTCAATTATGTCAAACACTTCAGGGTCTATACTCCAAAGAAATCAAGGAAAGAAGAAAAAGATAAATCTATTCATACCTATCTGTGTGTGTGTGTGTGTGTGTGTGTGTGTGTGTACCCATACACACACATACATATATACACAAAATCATAGCAGCTCCTTTTTAAAAACAAATTAATTTAGCATTTCATTTTTACCTAGTTATATGTAAAAACAATTTTCAACATTCACTTTTAAAAATTCCCTATTTGGAAGCAATAAATTGGGAAATCATCTTTACATTTAAGGGTTCTGATAAAGGTCTCATCTCTAAAATATATAGAGAATTGTCTCATATTTATAAGAATTCAAGCCGTTCTCCAATCAATAAATGGTCAAAGGATATGAGCAGACAATTTTCAGAGGTTGAAATTAAAACTATTTGTAGTCATGAAAAGGTGCTCCAAATCACTATTGATCAGAGAAATGCAAATTAAGACAACCCTGAGGTACCACTACACACCTGTCAGATTGGCTAAAATGACAGGAAAAGTTAATGATGAATGTTGGAGGGGATGTGGGAAAACCGGGACACTGATACATTGTTGGTGGAACTGAACAGATACAGCCATTCTGGAGAGCAATTTGGAGCTATGCTCAGAAAGTTATCAAACTGTGCATACCCTTTGACCCAGCAGCATTTCTATTGGGCTTATATCCCAAAGAAATCATAAAGGAAGGAAAGGGACCCACATGTGCAAGAATGTTTGTGGCAGCCTTTTTTGTAGTGTTAAGAAACTGGAAATTGAATAGATGCCCATCAATTGGAGAATGGCTGAATAAATTATGGTATATGAATGTTATGGAATATTATTGTTCTGTAAGAAACGACCAGCAGGATGATTTCAGAGAGGCCTGGAGAGACTTGCATGAACTGATGCTGAGTGAAATGAGCAGAACCAGGAGATCATTATACACGGCAACAACAATACTATATGACGATCAATTCTGATGGACATGGCTCTCTTCAACAATGAAATGTTTCAAACCAGTTCTAATTGTTCAGTGAAGAAAGCCATATACACCCAGAGAGAGAGATGTGAAATGTGGACCATAACATAACATTTTCATGCTCTCTATTGATGTTTGCTTGCATTGTGTTTCCTTTATCTGATTTTTCTTTCTTGTAGATACGATTTCTCTTGCACAACAATGATAAGTGTGGAAATATGTATACATATATTCGATTTGTCAAGTATTTTAACATAATTAACATGTAGAGGATATCCTGCCTTCTAGGGGACGGGTGGGGAGTAGGGAGGAAAATTTGTAACAGAAAGCTTTGTAAGAGTTAATGTTGAAGAATTACCCATACATATGTTTTGGAAATTAAAAAAAAAAAAAAAAAAGAAAAAGAAAAATTACCCATGCATATGTTTTGCAAATAAAAAGCTTTAATAAAAAAAAAATTCCCCATTTGATAAATGATCAAAAGGTATGATCTATGCTCAAAGGGCTTTAAAATCATGTATATCCTTTGACCTAACATACTACTACTAAACATGAATCTTAGATATTTTTTTGAAAAAGGAAAAGGACCTATATATAAAAAAATATTGGTAGTGGTTATTTTCTCAGGGCAAAGAATTGGAAACTGAGGGAATGCCTAGCAATTGGGAAATGGTTGAATAAATTGTGGTATGTGATTATGATGGAATATTATTGTTCTGTGGGAAATGAAGAGCGAGATGCTCTCTGAAAAATCTGGGAAGTCCTCCATGAATTCAAGCAAAGTTAAAGGTACTGTGTACAAATAGCAATGTTGTAGCATGATCAGCTGTAAATGACTTTCCTATTCTCAGCAGTACAATGATTTACGATTACTCTGAAGGACTGAGGACGAAAAATGCTATCCATACCCAAAGTAAGAACTGATTGTGTCAGAATAGAGGATGAAAACATTTCTTTTTAACTTTATCTTTAGGGGGGTGGGTGGGAGGAGAATTGTTTTCTTTTGCAACATGACTTTTATGGAAATGTTTTGCATAATTGTCATGCTGTAAAATCAAAACAGACCAAAATAAAAACCAAAAGCAAAGTTTTAAAAAGTATATATAGCACCTCGTTTCATGGTAACCAAAAATTGGAAACTATTGGGGAACAAATTCTATTACATAAACAAATGGTGAAATATGAATATAATAGAATATGAATATGCCATAAGAAATGATAAAAATAGATAATTTAAGAAACTAGAAAGATCTTTGTAAACTGATGCAGGGTAAATTGAAAAGAATATGATAACAATTTGGTAGATAAAAACAACTTTGAAAGGGTTTAGAACTCATCAGTGCAATAATGAATAAAGAATGAAAATGAAACATGACTTGCACCTCCTTTCAGATTTTCTGACATATCCAATGTGAGAATTTGTTTTCCTAGATTTTACAGCTATGGATTGAGGGCTTTATTATTTTTTAATAGATCTTTTAATTTGATCAATAGAGGATAAGAAGTAGCATGAGTCTCTTTTTAAAGAGAGAACCAGAGGCGTTCTAATTTTTCCATTTCCTTTCCCAGCTTAGTAATTCATTTTTGCAAAAAAAAAAAAAAGCTAAGGGATGTTTATATTACATTTTTTTCTCTGTAGTGCCTTCTTTTTAGATAGTTCTACTAAAAGACAATATGTTGCCTTTAGAAAATGGCAACAGCCAACTGAGAATCCTTTTAAAATTTTACTCAGCCTATGTGACGAGATCCAGCATGAGACCATTGTCTGGCCCTGCCCCCTGACTTAATCTGAAATAGAGAAATACAGCATGACCCATCTTTGAAACTTTTTTAATTTGAAGTCAAAGGAGTCTCCGGCTCCTTTTTCTCTACATTTCACCGTGGGAGCTCTGCTCTTTATCTTTGGTGGCCTTGGGGAAGCAAGTCCCTTAGTTAGTGTCTCCTTACAAATGGATGGGAAGATACTAACCTAATTATCAGTCATTGTTTACAGAAGTTTACAGAAGAGTGTTGTTAAGCATTAGAAAAAAAAATGGAAATATATCTATTTGAATAAAGTTTTAAAAAGCATAATGTGTTTCATTTGGTGTTGCATTATTTTATCAGGAACGTCCTGAGATCATGGGAGGAATGGGAAAAGTACTGACTGCAAGTCATCTGTCCTTTATAGGGCTTCAAGTTCCTTGCTCCTTATTTCCAGATTGGGGAAAGTTTTAAAAACTGCTTTCTGGATCATAGCTAAAAATACCAGGGCTCAAATTAGGTGAGAACTTAGCACTCACACTATTTTTGGTGACTTGAGAGAAATGGGACAAGGAAATATACCTTGTATTGTTTGGAGAGAGGATATTCTCTGGTGTCATTTTAGAAAGCAATGAATATAAACTATAAAATCCCTAAGAAGTGCTGTTTTTAAAAAAAGAGGCAAGGGAAAAATGAGAAAATACTGAATTAAAACATAGCTGAGGATGACTAGCCAGGGTGTCATTTCCTTGAATCTTTTAGAAAGGAAAAATACTTCACTCTGTTAAATGTGGTAGATTGTACCATAACAGACCATTTCCCTAGGATGCATTGTATTGAGGAGAAGGATTAGACAAAAACTCAGGGAAACAGTGGGCTGAAAGAAGTGCTCAGGTCATGAGAAACAACTATGGAATGAATCCATATTTATTGAAAGAATCTTTAGACACAATTATTCAGCAGCCCTTTTCACTGGTGAATGCAGCTTTAGCAGGCTCTAAGCTGACAGCTCAGTCAGTCATAAGTCAAGAATACCCCAAATTCTGAATTCTAGAGAG
This sequence comes from Myrmecobius fasciatus, assembly GCA_023553655.1. Lineage (NCBI taxonomy): Eukaryota > Metazoa > Chordata > Mammalia > Dasyuromorphia > Myrmecobiidae > Myrmecobius > Myrmecobius fasciatus. The sequence continues at coordinate 9,309 of JAJPUD010003480.1, forward strand.
ATGGCAAGCCCCACCAATAAAACATGGGGAGAGGGGAGAAATATCTTTGGAAATGTCTTTGATATAATATGTGCCAGTGATAGATCTCTCCACCCATGTTCTGAGTGACTTGGGGCCTTTGGGGACAAAAGAGGTTTTAGACCCCAAAGGCTGAATGGAAAAATACTGTGATATCTCTGCAACAGTCAAGCAAATTACTTCAAGGGAAGGAAGGCAGGGGCTAGAAGGAATTTGTGACGAGAGATGTGACATCTCTGGAAATGGGCTGTTAGAATCAGCTAATTGGCAAATAGAAATTTAAGCCAAATTCATGATAGAAGTAGTCACCTGTCATTCAGGTGGTAACTGGTAGTCCTATATTAGTTCGTCCTATACTTCTATACATATAGTACAATGGCTTCCCTCTTTACCCACATTCCATCTTCTTGAAGTCTCTATCCTTGTTATTTAATGCTTTTCTCCTCAGAGATAGCAGGATTAGTGGAGCTCAGCTCCTGTTTTACCTTGTAATAAAATAAGGTGGCAGAATTTGCTACCATTTCCCCAAGTGGCAGAAGGAAACTTAGTTTTTACATCCAGAAATTCTGTAATGGCAGAGTATAGATATGATAGGGTGAGATAGAAGATGGAAAGGGGACAGTGTCAGCAGTAATCTTGATGTATCAAACATTTATGACCTATTGGAGACTTGGAATCCAATTTCTGTTAATCTTAACATTGGTCATGGACAATTTTTTCCTTCAAGTTATTCCTACTTTTAGAAGAAAAAGGCAAGTGTTAAGAGAAAAAAATTCATATTTGAAATGTATTCCAAAAAAAGGAACTTCTTCAGGATGTCATACATCCTGCCCATTCTCTTTCACCTTGCTAATCTTTATCCCATATATCTTATCTATTCTGAGCTTGTTATCAGATTACTGCCCTAGAAAATCCTGACACCCCCCCACCTTCACAATTCAAATGTCCCTATTTATAATAGGATTGCAAACCCCAAAGTGCCATATAAATGTTAGCTCTCACTGAGATCGGAAAGTGTGCAAATATTCTCATGATATAGGGCTGGCAATAAACAAGTTTTTGCTTTCTGGTTCATTTAATTTTTGTAATAACCTTGTCAGTGCTTCTCTACTAAACTCCTAAAGGCTTCATTCGGGAGATGGGCTTTTATTGTTCTCATTGCTATATCTGTAATAGGTTACAGTATATTCCTAATGATGACTGGCATGCAAGAAGTGGTAGGGAGGATAATGATCGGGAAATATCTGATCAGAAGAGACAGGCCAATCATTCAGTGAGACTGAAGTTTAACAGTTGGACGGCCCAAGTGCTGCAATTGGTTCCCAGGAGATGCTGAAAAGCTCAGAGGAGGGTAGATCAACTCTGGAGGATGTATGGAAGAGCTTGACAGGAGTGGGCAAGGCCAAAATGGATTATAATCTGCCAATGGAAAGAACCACCAAAATAGAACCCAAATATTGTTATAATCATCATGATCATAATATAGATTTCGAGTTGGAAAAGAGTGGAGAAGCTATCAAATTTAGTGATGTAGGGACTTCTTTAAGGTTATAATTATAGTGACAAGCAGAATTTTAACATGGTTCCTCCAATTCAAAGCCTAGGGCTTTTTCCAGTATACTGTGCTGCCTCTGTTATTATGAATAATGATTACAATATTAATGATATTACAATGGAGTGCTTTGAGATTTAAAAATACTTAAAAGTTAAAACAGCTTATCCAGAATGCCATAATTTCAGAACTATCAAGGCCAGGAGTTGACCTCAAACTTCCTGATACTATTAAATCCAATTCCCTTTCTATTATGCCAAATCACTTTTCTGCATAAATAAAAAATGTTCTGGAAGACTGGCAGTCCGTAAAGGACTGTGTCAGTTTCTGGGGCCATGTTGAGATTTCAAAAACATTTTAACATATATTTTCACCTTAACGTACTACTAGATCTTAATGCATAACTGTCAATCAACAATTATTTATTAATTGTTTTATATATACCAAATAGGCAAAGAAAGGAAAAAAATGATCTTTGCTCTTATGAAGTTCACACTCTAATGGAGAATGCAATATGTAAACCATTATGCACATACAAGCTATATACAGGATAGCTGGAAGGTAGTCTTGGAGGGAACACTCTAGCATTAAGGACCATTAATGACTGCCCATAGCAGTTGGTATTTTAGCTAAGAGTTGAAGAAGCCAGGAGGTAAAGGAAGAAAAGCATCTAAAACAACAAGCTTTCTGATTCTGAACATACCCTTCCGTACATCCTTGAAAGTCAATATACTCAACATATCAGATTTCTTCCTCCAAGTCTTTTAGTATTTCCTAGGTACCAATCACAGTCTTTGGGCTGTGAACATTTGGGATAAAGATGTTTTTAAGAAGTATGAGGAGATTGGGGAGGTAGGAAGGAGCTCAATTAGAAAGAACTTGTTTATCAACTTACCAATTAGGAAGGATTGTATATTTGATCCTCCAAGTAAAAGGGAGCCCTTGAATTTATTGAGTAGAAGGATGGTACGGTCATACCTGTGCTTTAGGAAGATCATTTTGACATCTGAGGAGTGGATGGATTGTAGTGGGGAGAGACTTGTGGCAGGAGGACCAACAGCAATTTCTTGCCTGTGTTCATTATCATTATCAATGACTATATCACCATTGCTATGAATGGCAATCCTTTTAATTTTATTCAGTATGCCCACTTTAAGTCACAAAGACCTGCTCAGTGAAGATTGCTCACATATGATTTCTATTCTTAGGCTTTCTAATATAGTTGAGATAGGATATAACAAGTGAGTTAGGGAAGAACTGCCTGGACTTAAGCACCTGTGAGAATGGGATGAGGGGGGGATTTGAATAACACAAGTTCACAAGTAATTTAAAAACTATTTTAGTTCCAGCCTACTTCCACATCCAGTGTCCCACCCAAAGCCAGGATTCTCTGGACAGATGAAGCATCTTTTTTTTTTTTTTTAACCTCCTAAGTAATTTTTAAATTTATTGTGACAGTACCTATTTTTAAAAAATACACATTGGAAGTTTCTATCTTATACCTTTCTTTTTTTTAAATAGTATTTGATTTTTTTTTTCAATTACATGTGAAGACTTTTTATTTATTTATTTATTTATTTATTTATTTATTTTGCAAGGCAACTGGGATTAAGTGACTTGCCCATCTAGTAAGTGTTGTCTGGGGCCAGATTTGTAATCAGGCCCTCCTGATTCCTGATTACAGGGCCAATGTTCTATTTAATGTTCCACCTAGCTGCCTGAAATTTATAATTTTTAATATTCTTTAACATTTTAATTTTAAAAAATTCAATTCTAAATTTAATTTGTTTAATAAATGAAAATAATTGAAATTCTAAGAATTTAATTCTAAAAATTTAATTTTGAATATTCTTTTTTACTTAATTTTACATTTTAATATTTTAATATTCTTTTTTTTTTAATTTTGAATTCCAAATAATCTTCCTCCCTTATCCTTAACATGGCAAGACATTTGACAGGTTATGTATGTAAGCCCATTTTCAAGAATCCAGACCTTTGGAGATCACAGTCTGTTCATGTTGGGTGATAGTCACTCAGGAGTCCAGATTAAGAAGCATTCCCAATTCAACTCAATTCAATCCCACAGATATTTATTAAGCATTCAATGTGCACCTGATTTTACACAAAATACTGAAGACCCAAAGATGGAATATGGGTCCTTTTCTCCAGGAACCTACAATAATAGGGGGCAGCAGAGAAAGAAAGGACAAGTACAATATGATAAAAGAGAGGATGAGCTAAGTGAACTTAGTGACATCAGGCAATGAACAGGAGCACTTTGAGGAGGAAGAGATTACTTTCCCGTGGAGATCGAGGTGGATCGGGGAAAAGGCATCTGAGCCAGGTATTGAAAGAGGAGGGAGACTTCAACAGAAGAAAAAGCCAGGGGCCATTCCATGCAGGCGTGGGAAGGACAGCCAGAGCATAACTATAGAGATGGGGGAGAGGAAGAGAAGAAGAGGGGTTGGAGAACAGTGCCATTTGGATGTAAAATACTTGAAGAGGAATAGCATGAGATTATCTGTGTGTGTCTCTCTGCTGTCTCTCTCCCCCTCTCTACCTTTCCTTTTATTAGGTTGTATAAAAAAGGAGGCAGAAAGATGAATGGAATTGGAAATGTGAAAAATTACAGGTATTTGGACCATTATATAATGTATGTATATAAAATACAATGTATAATATATAAATATAATGGTCTCTCATTATAGTCCGCATTGAAATTATCAAAGCATTATTCCTATAACTTTCTAAGTCCTTCCCCTAAACCCAAAAGAATTCTGATTTTGAGGTGCTAGATTGAAGTCAGCACATCCCTTCAACATAATTTACCTGATCCATGACCCTTTGTTTCCTTCTTTTTATAATTTTGACTTTAAGAAGCAGCCTTAGGGGAGAAGCCACCTCACTTACAGAGAGCTCCCAAAGGTGTTTCAGTCCTACTGCATTATTTGAAGTATATATGCTACAAATAAACACTTGAGGAACACTGTGAATCCTCATAGCTTTAGCAAACAGGCCCCATTAGAAATTGAATCCTATAGTAAGCCCTGCAAATTTACTCACTGTGGCTGGGTGACAGTGGTAGGTGGTATTACCCAAAAAGCTTTGAGAAAAATGATGTGTATCAGTTTGTGCCTCCTTCAGATATGGCTCTGGTTGGGACAGCCAAGTCTTGTGGCCATTGTTTTAAATGTCTGCATAAAGAATGGATTCAGAGCCAAGTTTTGCTGGTTGAAATGGAAACCAGGTCCAAACCCTTGAATGACTGGCTGTTGTGAACTTGAATCACACACCGAATCTCTTTGGCTAATATAGATGCCCTGTAAATACAATGTGTTTTCTTAAGGAGGAAGGAAAAAAAAAAAGATCAAACAGTGAAGAAAATGGGATAGGTGCCCAGCATAGATTCAGCCTTAGACACATGGGAATTAATAGTTGTTCTTTGTGTCAACAAGGAGAAAGCTTTTTTTGTGCAATGTTAAAGAAATGCAGCTCTCTTACTAGGCTGGCCAAACTTCAAAAATTCGTGTTGTTTCCTCCCTCCAGGAACACGGTGTTCATGCTGCTGGTTAAGGAATGGAAGCTTCCACAATCATCTGTAGTAGGAAGGATTTGAGTTAGATATGAAGAACTGGCTAGAGTACCTAAGTGCTAAAACTAGTTTCCCAAGGGGGTAATGGTAGTACCATATTTCCTGGAGGTCATTAAAAAAAAGACCTTTAAGATCTGACCCAAAGGATTCAGTTTCTATGATTCCATAATTCTATGATTCTGTTACTTAACAAAACAAGAATTTTCTGCACTGTCAATGCCCCTTTCATTAGTTGGTATGATTGTCTTTGGAAAGCTGAAAAACAAAAGCTAAACCAGGCATTTTTGGAGGGTAAGCAGCCACATTAATATTATTAGCAAAACTCAGGTATTTTAAAATTTTGCATTGAGATCTTTCTAGTAATTGCTATCATCTACATAGTGCTTTAGGATTTGCAAAGCACTTCATAAATATCTCATTTGATCCTCACAACAAATCTAAGTAGTATGTGCTATTATTAATCCTGAGACAGACAGAAATTGCCTAGGCTCCTAGTTAATGCTCAAGATGAGATTTGAACTCAGGTTTTTGCAACTAACTACAGGTTCGGTACTCAGTTCATTTTGTCACCTAATGGTCCTGTCTGAGTAATATACAAATGGAAAGATTTTTCTTAGCTTTGTGAATGGTTATGGGACTTTCATCATGATTTACTTTATTTTAATAGCTCATTGTACACTCCAAAAGAAATGTTTTCTATGCTTTAAGAACACAGAATAATCTAAGGACTTCTAAATTTAGAGTCAAAAGACTTAGGTTTAAGTCTCATCGCCATCAAATTGGGTTTCATGAGTAGTTCTGAACTTGAAGAAGTTACAGCTTTTCTGAACTTTGGTGAATTCATCTAGAAAAGCACTGAGTTAGAATACTAGTTGTACTGAATTAATACTAGTTCTACTTAAAGGCAGTTCATTGACTAAAAGCCAATCTCACCATTGTTTTTTAATTCTAAGGTAGTCAGAAAGCAGAAGTCTCTTCTGAACATTTTAAAGTGATTTCCTTAGTGGATAGTGGGAGAATTCATCTAGAAAAGCACTGAGTTATAATACTAGTTATACTGAAAGGCAGTTTATTGACTAAAAGCCAACCTCATGGTCATGGAAAAAAGACCTGGGTCCATGCTTTCCTTCTACTCCAAACTGGTTAACTTTACAGTGACCCAGAGGACATTTCAAGACAAAGTGACAGAGAAGTGTGATTCTGTGCTGGGAGAGGACTCTCCTCACCAATGGGATCTTTGGTCCTAAACAAAAACAGCAATAACAAAACAAACCATAAAACAAACAAACCAAAAAATACTAATCTTGCCTCTCTTGTTGTGTGACTCATGATAAAATACGAACAGTGATTTATGATCCTAAGGTGCTTTGGAATTCCTGTGAATATGTTGTTCTGGAGGAGCAAGGAGGGGATGAGATCAAAGCATATGTTTGCCTTTGTAAGGAGTAGGGCCACCTCTCCATCAAGAACTGGAAAAAGGAGGCAAAAGTAGGGTATGATATCAAAGGGATTTGAGATGAAATGAATGATAGGTAAAGTAGAAAAAAAAACATGCTTCTCCTTGAGGACCACTGGTTTCATAGTGAAACTTTCTTCTGGGTGGAATATTGTCTTTTAATTGTAAGGCAGTCAGAAAGCAGAAGTCTCTTTTAAAACATTTTGAAGTGATTTCCCTAGTGGAGAGTAGGAGTGGCGACAAATGGATACCTTCCACCTGGTAACTAACCTTAAAGCAATTTGTAGTGCAGCTGAGAGAATGCAATTATTTCTGAAAAGGATAAAAACCCTTAATGAGCAAAGTAAGAGAGGCAGTTTATTTTAGTTGGTAGAAAGCAGGCTTCAGAATCAGAAAAGGCTAGATTCAAGTCCCAACTCTGACACACATTAGCTATATGACCCTGAACAAATCATTAATCTATTAGAACCCTGGGCCATTCTGCAAAGCTTTAAGTTGCAGGGCATACTGATTCACACTGCTACCAGTGCCCTTATCAAGCATTCCCCATCCTAATGAAATCATAAGTACTGAGAAAGAGAGAAACAAACAAACAAACAAATGAAGGAAAAGAGAGGATGGA
>JAJPUD010003480.1:18138-42481 GCA_023553655.1 Myrmecobius fasciatus
TTCAGACCCAGAGGAACAAAGAGACAGAAACAGAAAGATAGAAACACAGAGAAAGAGAAAAATGGACAGAGAGGGACAAACAGACAGAGAGAAAGCATCTATTAAATTTTTATCATGAGCTAGATAATTAAGTAGCTCAGTGGATCATTGCCAAGAAAACCTTATGGATAGAAAGATCGCTGGTGTCATGAAGATTTGGACATAATTGATCAATAATAAAAATGAAACGGATATTGTGCTAAGGCCCTGGGGACAAAATTACAAGCCAGCAAGAAAATCTTTACCCTCGAGAAGCTTATCTTCTAATGGGGGAATACAAACACATAAAGGCATAAGGAAGTATGGAGAACTCTGGGAAGGGTTATGCTGATGTCCATGACTTGGAGGCCTGGGTCCTGGCAAGAGGAGGCAAAAATTCATTTGATTGGAGCCAGGGAAAGAGTCTCAGATTCTGGTGGGGAGAAAGTGGTCTTGGAAGACCAAGTAAAGGAACTATCAGGAGGAGATGGCCAGGAAGTGGAGAGAATTTGGGCTAGCTGTAAAGAATTATAAATAAAACACCAGTAAAACATTTTCAATGATGTCATAAATGCTGATAAACTCAGTGTATAGACATGTCCTCCTTAGCTATACCAGAGTTAAAATTTTCGTACTCTGCAGGATGACTGAGGGCAAAGCTCCTGGTAAAAAATGCTATAGAAATGTTATTACTGTATGTGTGCTTTAAACACCAATGTACTTTGTGGTTAAAGCTGGCTAACCAATTATGGCTCAGGGGACTTTATATAGCTTGATTTTCAAAACTGGAAATATTTGTGTGAATTTTGTCCTAGAACACAAAAACTTTCTATTAGTAACCTCATCATTTCCCATGGGCTTAATTGTCATCTATGCAGATGACATCCAGGTATCTATATTTAACCCCAGTCTCTCCCCTGAGTTTCAGTCCCTCATCACTAATTATCTATTGGGCATTTCAGACTAGATATCTCAAAGACATCTCAAAGTTAACATGTTCAAAATTGAACTCATTATCTTTCTTCTTCCAAACTTCTATAGATTTTGTATTTCTTTAGCTATTTCAGTCCTCCATCCAATTTCCCAGCTTGGTAATCTCAGCATTACCCTCTCTTCCTCATCTCAAACATTCAATCAGTCGCCAAATCTTGCCATTTTTGCCTTCACAATACCTCTTGTATTTGATCCCTTCTCTCTTCATACACAGATGTCACTTTAGTTTAGCTCATTCCTAGATTATTTCAGTGGCCTCCTAATTGATCCCCTTTAACTCTAGTTCCATCTTTATACTAAGATTAAATTTTCTTTAAACATGGTTTGAACCATGTGATTCTTCTATTCAGTCAACCCCAGTAGCTTCCTACTGCTTCTAGGATCAAACATAAATTTTAGTTTTTAAAGCCTTATCAAAGCTGGTCCCAACCTGGCTTTCTAACCCTAAAGAGCACTCTGTGATCCAGTCAAATTGGTCTTCTTGTTCCTCACACTCTTGTCCTTGTCCTTTTTCACTGTTTGACCTCCTTACCTTCAACAATGGATAGTAGTGCCTGCCATGTAATGAATATTTGACTGATTAAATATTTTGAAACAATGCTTCTTGTGATGCACAGGTAAATCACAAAACCCCAAGGTTAGAAGGGTTGTCAGTGATTATACAGTCCAATCCATCCTGAACATGAAATCCTTTTACAATACATCCCACCAATGGTCATCCAGCTTTTACTTGAGGATCTGAAGGAAGGAAGGGGAAAACCCATGGCTTCTTGACCTATCCCATTCTATTTTATGCAGTTTAAATTGTTAGAGGGCTTCCTTACATCACACTTCCACTAATCCATTGGTCTTCCTGACTTCAAGGAAGCTAAATGCTCTTTTCACAATGTTCTACTTCTGCTAAAGTTTAACAAAAACATCCACCACAAAATTTTGTGTCATAGAGGAAGAAATCTCATTTTCATTCCCTCTTCCCAATTACAGAAGACTCAGAGAATTTTAGAACTACAAGAAACCTTAGTCACTATGTGACTATATTGCTACAACAACTTGCATTTATATGTTGTTGTTGAGTTACTTTAGTCATGTCTGCCTTTTCATGATCCCTTTTGAGTTTTCTTTTGGTAAAGATACTAGTGTGGTTTGCCATTTTCTTCTCTAGCTCATTTTACAGATGAGGAAACTGAGGCAAACAAGATTTGAATAAGTTGCCCAGAGTGACACAGCTAGTAAGGATTTGAGTTAGTTCAGATTTTAATTCAGGAAAATGAGTCTTCCTGACTCTAGGCTGGTTCTTGATCCACTGCACCACCTAGCTGCCTTTATTATATAGTGCTTTATACATATATATGTATATTTATATACATACACATATGTAAAGTTTTTGTTAAGCTTTAGAGGCAGTGGAACATTGTGAAAAGAGCACTGGACTTTGCTTAAAGTCAGGAAAACCAGTGGACATTTATTAGTGAAGTTGTGATGTAAGGGAGCCTCTCTAACAATTTAAATTGCATAAAATAGAATGGGATAGATCAAGAAGTCATGGTTTTCTACTACCTTACTTCAGATCCTCAAGTAAAAGCTGGATGACTATTGGTGGGATGTATTGTAAAAAGATTTCTTATTCATGGATAGATTGGACTGGATAATCACTGATAACCCTTATAACCTTGGGGTTTTGTTATTTATCTGTGAATCATGAGAAGTATTGTTTCAAAATATTTAACCCATCAGCAATGTATATATATATATATATATATATATATATATATACATATCATGAAGGCATTTATATAGTGCTTTATAATTTGCAAAATACTTTTCTCATATAACCTGTAGGGGTCCTCAAAACAGCCCTTAATACAAAGCAAGGACGAGCAAAAATTCACTATTCCACATTTCTATCCGTTCAAAATAAAAACTGCACATAACAGCTTTTAGTGGAGACTTTAAAAAAAAACTAGATTTTCTATCTTTTCCCTATGTTTTCCCATGCATTTGTTTATTCTTTAATTTTTCTCTTATTGTTTACTTTAAAAGCTATAAAATTTACACTTTATAGTTTTGGAGATAGAGCTAAAAATCATGTAAATCAATCAGTCGATCAATAAGCATTTACTGTATGTGCCAGTAGACTGTATGTACTGGGACCACAAAGACAAAAATAAAAGTGGCCTACCCTCAAGGGCTTGCATTCATTTGGAGGAAGCATTATGTATATACACAAAACATATACAAAATAAATTCAAGGTAAGAGGGAACATTAGCAACTAGGAGCTTCAGGAAACACTCCATGTAGAGAGCAGTGCTTCTACTGAGCTTTGAAGGATAGTAATGATTCTAAGGGCAGCTTGGTGGTACAGTGGATAAAGCATTGGATTCAAATCTGGCCTCAGACACTTACTGGCTGTGTGGCTCTGGCAAAGTCACTTCACCTTGTTTGTCTCAGTTTCCTCATCTGTAAAATGAGCTGGAAAAGGAAATGGAAAGCCACTCCAGTATCTTTGCTAAGAAAATCCCAAATGGGGTCCCAGAGAGTTGGACACAATTGAAAAACAACAAAAATTATTCTAAAACTTGGAAGCAAGGAATGAGTACATTTTAACAACCTCTGCAAAGTGTGAAAGATAGAATGCCTAGCATGAGATCTCATAACCTGTCATATAGAAGTAAGATTAGCATTATTTTTGCTATGTTTTATACAAATCTCTTTTTTTTGTTATTCTTTATATGTTGAAATGTTTGTGTTTATTGGTAACTATTAAACTCATTAAAAAAAAAAGAAAAGAAAATCTATGGGGCAGATAGATTGTGCAGTCACTTAACCCCAAATGCCTCACCAAAAAAAAAAAAAAAAAAAGAAAAAGAAAAAACTTCAGAGATAAAAACATAAAAGAACTAGATCCAATGAGGTAAAAGTTTATGGAGAATATCCTCCCACATTTTACTCCAAGTGAGATACACAGATCAATGTTTGAGGAGGAAACAACAAATCCATTTTTGAGAGGAAAAAAGTATAGAGGTGCGTCAGAAAAGGGGATAATATGGGAGTATAAAAAGTGTTTTTTAAAACAAAACAAACAGATTAAAAACCTTTTCTGTGGCAAAGACTAAACCATAAGGAGACAGAGTCCAGGAGGATTTTGACCCAGTTTTGAGTTTATCACTTAAATTCAACTTCTTTGGGCTATAAATAACTCAGCCAAATGCAGTGGACAGTAACAAAAGAGTCAAATCACACAGTGAAGAAGAAAACACTATGAGTGACCCACGGGAAAGAGAAGACCCCTGTAGGTGTAACCTTCAGAGTTTATTTCATTTATTGTTGAGGTGGGTGACTTGATCCAAGATGTCATCTTTATGATTTCATTCAGAGAGCTGGCTATCCACTAGAACTGCCAAGAAGAGAAATATTTCAGTTGATTGCCCACGATAGCATTTGTTTGTAGTTATGCTGGCAGAGTTTTAAGGGATTGAAAGTAAAAGATAGCTCCTTTTTAAAAGAAAAAGAAAGCTAGACACTACAGAATTGTTAAAGTAACAGAAACCATTTCCTTGGAGAAGGGCACCCTTGATGGACTCTGAATATATTCTTAAGAATGGAAGGCAGAAACTCATCTTTCCTTTTTTTTCAAGGCTCAACTCAGTCAAGAAGTCTTCCTTGAATCCTCAATCACTTGCATATTTTACTGTCTTACTGTATTATTTTTTTTATCATCTTACAGTATTAACTACCTTACAATTCATATCCTATCTCCCTTCCTAGACTATCATAAGCTTTGAAAAGATTTTTATTATACCTTAGGGTTCTTTGCATCTCCTGTAGTACCTAGCACAGTTCCTTGCACAATGAGGCATTTAATAAATCAATGTTTTGTTATCCAAAGACTAGTGTTCTAATTTTCTTAAGGATAAGAAATTTTTTTTAAATAGGGGAAAAGTACAAGATATGGAAGAAAGATGATAGGATGTTGCTTCAATTTATTCTTTTCCTCTAAAATATAAAATTAAAACTTTTAGTTAAAAAACAAAATTTTTAATTCATAATATTTCCAATTGAAATGGGAAAACATGTCTAGTATAGATGGGTCAAAATGACTTTCCACATGTTAACTTGTATTCTGTTCCATACTAGGTTACCTGACTTGCATCTTGAGACATTTGCCTGTAGGGAAAATGCTTAAGGAAAATCCTGAGAAGCAAAATTGCCCTTCTCCATGAAAGCTGAACTCTTGGATAGCTTGTCAGTTGTTTTCTACTGTTGAGGCTGTGCAAAGTGATGTGGAAAATGCCTTTTCAAGGTTCAATGTTAATTTGATATAAACATTTTCCGAGATTTGCTCATTTGGGAAGCAGAAAGAAATATAAAGAACTCTTTATATTTCATAATTTTTTCAGAGCAAAGCCAAATAATTATTATATTTTTGGTACATTCTAGGTCAAATCTATCTTTTTTCTTCTTCCAGTTTTACTGATTCCTTTTTATAGGCACAGTGATTAGACTCATGATTTTATTAATATAGAAAACTCTCACATAAGAAAATTCCCTCTAGCAATGCAATTCTTCACTTTCTCTAAAATGATTGTCTTAAAGAACTGTCTAGAGCACTGAAAAATTGACTTACTTAAAGTGTATCTATCAGCTTCAAGTCTCTATTTACTGCAACAATGCTGCCTCTCTTTTTTAAATTCATATTTTTAGATGTACCATAATTATTCCCCAATATACCATCTCCAATTACCACCATTGAACATTCCCTTATAAAAAAAAGTGTTGGATATGGAATTGTAGGATCTGGTTTCAGATCCTAATTCTTGAAATACTACCCATATGACATGGGGTAAGTCATTTAACTTTTCTCAGTCTTAATTTTAAGTTTTCCAAATTATAAAAAAAGAGGGTTGCACAAGGTTAATTCTAACATCCTTCGAACTGTAAATCTGTAATTTTATCATATTTAGTCAAGTAAATTTGACTTAGAACATATGCAATATTCTAGACCCCTATTACTGTATCAAGAGAAAGAAAACATGTTTCATTACCTATTCTTCAGGCTCAAGATTGATCATTGTAATTAATCTTATTTTTGACCAATTCCAACTTTCTTTTGACCACTTTAAAAGACATTAATGGGACTGGACATTCACCAAATTCAAAAGGATACTATTGATAAGAAAATTAATATCCTAATATTTCATTAGAAAATGGCAAGTGCACCCAGCCCATTATTTGTTTGGCTTCTAATGCAAAGTAATTCATTGGGATTTTATCATTTTTTTTACCTTAGTGTATCTGTGATATGAATAACATGTATGTGAATGGGGTCAAATGTACTTATCATAGTGATTACTCATATATTGTCTTCATCAAATATATTTAGTTTTTGAAGATGGACATTTCCTAGCTTTTTGATTCAAAGCACTAGGATTTATTAGAATAGAATAGAAGTTTGCTCTGAATGCTTGCAATATTTAAGAGATTCCAAGAGGAGTGGATGCTCTCTGAGAAGGTGATATCTAATTTAAATTAAAATCATAGTCATAGGGGGTTGTGTAACTAAATGTGGGGATTGTAAAAAATTTGGCAATAAGAAAAAGTATCAAATATTCAGCCAAAATTTAATTCTTTATGTAAAAATAAACAAGCACATTCACCCCATTAGCATGCAAATTTGCTTTCATCTTTAATAAATGAGAAAATTATATGTGTACTAAAGAATTATTTAAAATAAATTTCTTTATGATTTGTTATCAGTAAATTTTTGATTCATATACTTGTTTTATATAACTATATACCTAGAGTTGCTTAAAAATTTCTCAGGAAAAAGTTTAAGAAGCCCTGATCTAATCGATCTCCTTCATTTTATCAGAGAGGAAACTAAAACTCCAAAACAGGAAAGAACCTTGGCAGGTGAGTCAGTGGAAGAGGAAGAATTTGAACCCAGATCTTCAACTTCAGTTTTAATTCAGCTAAATCAGCATTATTATTATTTATTTATAATTGTTATTATAGAATGTACACTGTACTAGGAGTACAAAAACAGATCTTGTCCTCAATGAGCTTATGTTCTGCTAGGGAAACTATTAAACCCAAACAGAAAATAAGCATATATTAAGTGCCAGCTTTGTGCCAGACACTGTATTAAGGACTAGGGATATAAAGAAAGGCAAAAGCCAGTCCCTGTGACCTCAAGGAGCTTGCAGTCTAATGGAGGAAACAAGCACCCAAAAATGTACAAATAAGCTATTTACAAGATAAGTAGGAAATAATTTAAGAGAGAGAAGGCATTAGAATTTAGAAACATTGGGAAAGGCTTCTGGTAGAGAATGAGCTTTTAGTTGGGACTTAAAAGAAGCTTGGAAAGGCAGTAGCTGGAGAACAGGAAGGAGGATATTCTTGGTATGGGGGACAACTAGAGAAAATGTCCAGAGCCAAGATATGGAGTGTCTTATTCATGGAACAGTAAGGAGCTAATGTCCCTGGATCAGAGTATGTATCAAGGAGTAGGATCTGACACTGGAAAGATAAAAGGGATTGATATCATGAACAGGACTGGGATATGTCATCTACAAAACTCACTGCAATGCCTTTTGTATCGTGATTGTATTCCCCTCTCCAGCCTGATTTCAGACACTCTTTGAGTCAAAGAAGGGAGAATATAAGATGCGCCAATTTTGGGGGATGCACTTAGAAGCCAAGTGAATGCGATCAGCACAGTTCTCCCATTTGAAGCCATGCTTTATTTTTTCACTACATAAATAAATGCTTTCTGGAAATCTGTGAGCTCAGTTTATTGACATATCCAGAATATCCAGATGTTTTAAATAGGCTTTTAGATTTGGGTGCAGTTATGAATCCCTATGATACAGATACGTAAAATTCTGCGCATCTCACTGAAAACACAGATTGCTATATGCACAGACACATATGGCCATACATTTGTCTTGGCATAGAAGTGCCTATATCCCCATGGAGATATACAGTTTCTAAAATCCCCTATGGAAATACAACATTAGGATTATAAGTTAACACAGGAAAGAGAAAAGGCAAAAAATATAAAAAGTAATTTATCCATCTTACACATCTGAGAAAGCTGGAAAAACACTGGATACCTGGAAAAACACTGGAACAAATTATCAAAAAATCAATTTGCAAACACCTAGAAAACCACAGGATACTGAGTACTCATCTACAGGGCATTGAGGAAAAAAAACAAAGCTTAGCAAATGAATCTAATTTTTTGTGATGGAGTGACAGGCATGGAAGATTAGGAGAAGCAAAACATACACTCCACCTTAATTTTAGGAGGCTCTGGGTTTTGTACTTCACTATGCACATGTCCCTTAGATAAGAAAATAAATGAGAGATGACAGGCATGGTAGTAGGTATATTGGAGATTAATTGAAGAGTGATACTCAAAAAGAGATTGAGCCAACATTGGGAGGAATTTTAAGGGGTAATTCTTGAGTGTAGTTTATTGCATTCTTTTTTTTAATGAACTTAACAATTCTCAACACCTAATATATAAAGAGGAACATTAAAGAAGATTGTATGAAATATCACAAATTTCTATTTCATAAAATTTTAAACAAGAAATAAAGAGTACTTTTCTCAAAGTTAAACCAGTAAGTGAGTAGGTAGCACAAAAAGTATCCATGTTTTGGAAGATGAGGCATCTAAAGCTTAAGGCACTTAAAGCTTTTTACTTACTCTCCTCCTACACCCTAATAAACATTCTTTCCCTCTGCTCAAGGTTACCCAGCTGGTAACTGATACAATGCCAATTCAAGCTCAGGTTCTTTGACTTAAAAGTCAGTGCTTTCACTACTACACTGAGCTGATGACAAAGGGGAGGAGAGTGCCAAGTCTAAAATATAGGAGGATAAGTAAGATTAGAACTCAAGATTTCTTTGATAGGTTGGAGAGACTGATGCAGCCTTATCTGGAACGAGGTCATAGGATCATAGACTTAGAGCTAGCAAGGAATTGGAAGTCATTGGAGACCAAACTGGTAGCAAAGTAGACAAGAGAGATTAAATCCATATAAGCATCTTCAAGGCTGAAGTACAGTATATAAGAAGAATAGACCAAGATTCAGGGATTTACTAGATCAAAAACTAAAAATAGGTCAGACAGGGATGATAGTTGTTTTGAAAAAAGTAAGCAAAATACTCTTTGATATAGCAATACTACTAATAGGTCTCTATCCTAGAGATTGTAAAAAAAAGGGGGGGGGAAGAAGCACTTAAATATGTACAAAAATATTTGTAGCAGCTCTTTTTGTGGGGGCAAAGAATTGGAAATTAAGGGGATGTCTATCAATTGAGAAATGGCTGAATAAGTTGTGGTATATAAATGTAGGGAAATACTATTGTGTTATAAGAAATGATGAGCAGCAAATTTATAAGAATGGAAGCCATTCTCCAATTGATAAACTGCCAAAGGATATGAACAATTTTCAGTGAAATTAAAACCATTTCTAGTAATATAAAAATGCTCTAAATAACTTTTGATCAGAAAAATGGAAATTAAGACAACTCTGAGGTACCACTATATACCTTTTGGATTGGCTAGGATGAGAGGAAAAGATAATGATAAATGCTGAAGGGGGTGTGGGAAAACCAGGACACTAATACATTGTTGGCGGAGTTGTGAACTAATCTAACCATTCTGGAGAGCAAAATGGACCTATGCTCAAAGGACTGTTAAACTGTGCATATCCTTTGATTCAGGAGTATACTGATTCTGTGCCTGTATCCTAAAAATACTGGGTCTGTATCCCTAAAGAGAACATAAAGGAAGGGAAAAGGACCCACATGTGCAAAAATGTTTGTAGCAGCCCCTTTTTGTAGTGGCAAGGAACTGGAAACTGAGTGGATTCCCATCAGCTGGAGAATGGCTGAATAAATTATGTTATATGAATGCCATGGAATATTATTGTTCTATAAGAAATGATCCTTAGGATGATTTCAGAAAGGCCTGGAGAGAGTTACATAAACTGATGCTAAGTGATTGTACACTATACAAAAAGATTATATGATGATCAATTCTGATGGACATGGCTCTTTTCAACTGTGAGGTGATTCAGGCCAATTCCAATAGACTTGTGATGGAGAGAGTCATCTGCATTCAGAGAGAGGACTATGGAGACTGAATATGGATAGTTTTTCTCACCTTTTCTGTTGTTTGCTTGCTTTTTTCCTCATTTTTCCCCTTTTTAAATATGATTTTTCTTTTTCTTTTTCTTTTTTTTTGCTTTTTGCTGAGGCAATTGGGGTTAAGTGACTTGCCCAGGGTCACACAGACCAGATTTGAACTCAGGTCCTCCTGACTTCAGGGCTAGTGCTCTAACCACTGTGCCACCTAGCTGCCCCGTAAATGTGATTTTTCTTGTGCGGCATAATAAATGTGAAAATATGTATGGAAGAACTGTACATGTTTAACATATATTGGATTGCTTGATGTCTAGGGAAGGGAGTAGGGGAAAGGAGGGAGAAAAATTTGGAGCATAAGGTTTTGCAAGGGTGAATGTTGAAAACTATCTTTACATGTATTTTGAAGATAAAAAGCTATTATTTTTAAAAAAACATTAAAAATGATAAATAGGCTGATTTCAGAAAGAAACTTGGGAAACTTATATGAATGGATATAAAGTGAAATTAGCAGAAAAAAAGGAAAACGTTATACACAGCAATACTGTATGATGACCAACTGTGAACGATTTAGTTCTTCTCAGTCCTCCAAGATGACCAAGAGGACAAAGGACTCATGATGGAAAATGCTATCCACATCCATATAAAGAACTTACAGACTCTAAATGCAAATCAAAGCATACTATTTTCGCTTTACTTTTTTGTGTGTTTTTTTCCTTTACATCAATTACAAACTGATGTAATAATAGCTATGCTACATTGCTCATCAGGCTTTAATAACTGTAACTAATTTGGAAATATGTTTTATGTGATTGTACACATATAAATTATATCAAATTGCTTAACATTTTAGAAAAGTAGATGGGAGGGAGGGAGGGAGAAAAATTTGGAACTCAAGATCTTGGAAAGATGAATACTAAAAATTGTCTTTACATATAATTGGAAAAAATAATTTAAAAAACAAAAAAGTAAAAGTAAAAAAAAATCTTAAATAAAGTGGTCATTGGCCTGATCAGCCAATTCAAGCATAGATTAATAAAGAACAGCTAGATGATATAAGGTCTGTAGCCCTTGGAGCTAGGAAGATCTAAGTTCAAATCTTGCTTCAGACATTTGATTTGTTGTTGTACTTCATACTTGAAGAGGACCAAAATGATAGCACTACGTTGGGGTCAAGGTATCATGTGTCTGACTGTGGCTGATCAGATCTATATAAGCTTGGTAGGGCTATAATACAGAGCTGGCACAAATAGTCCACATGAACATTTGGAGTGGAAATGTCTCTAAATTTGTGTATCTCACATTTTCTTGGAGCTACTGTAATTCTGCTTTGCTCACAAAGCACAGAACTTTCTTTGATCCAAGTATGCCATGCTAGATAGTTCTGTGACAGTGTCTTCTGTGAATGGCAATGGATGCCAAAATTCTTCAAAGAGATCTGGAGAGTGTCTTTGTATTGCCTCTTCTGACCTCCTTGTGAGCTTCAGACATTTACTACACGGATGAACTTACTTCAGTTTTCTCATCTGTAAAATGAGGATAATTCTAACATTTACCTCATTAGATTGTTGTAGGAAAAAGCAAAATCTAGTAAACCAGTTAATCATTCTTTGGATTCAGTGATTCAGGACATAAGGTCATAATAGAGGTATCATCATCCACCTAATGACAGTTTCCCTAGTGGGTAAAATACTACCTTACAGTCAAATGGGTTAAAATCTGCCCCCCACACACACTTACCACTTATGTCCTTGGCAATTTTTATAATCTCTTTATGCATCAGTTTCTTAAGCTTTACAAATTGATGTAATAATTGCTATGCTACATACCTCACCAGGCTATTTTGAGTATCAAATGAAATTTTAAATATAAAGGCTTTTGCAAGCTTTCAAGTGTTATATAAATGCCAGTTTTGATTATTTCTCTACTGTGAGAGCAAATACCTTGGAGGAAATAAACAATTTCACAAATGCTAACCTTGTAAACCCCCACCTATAAAGTGATGGCAAATGTCACAGGAAGGCATGACATACAATCCTACCACAATTAAGTAGCAATGTCTAATAGCATATAAATGAGTGAACAACATAGACTATAAGTGCTCTAGTAGCTCAGAGAAGAGCTTGCTCTGGTCTGGCACAATGAGGAAGGTCTTATGGAGTAGGTAGGAAGTGAACCAGGCTCAAAGGATGAGATATGGATAGGGAGAAAGGAGACTATATTCAGGAAAGTTTTGGGTTCAATTCAACAGTCAAGTGTCAAGACTGTCTAGTTCACAAAGCGCTGTCCCAGGTACTGGAAATACAAATATGAAAATGGAAAGTAGTCTCTGCTTTCCACTGGATAATATAACATGTAAGAATAGAGATAGACTGAAACTGTCATTTGATTGGTATAGGGAGCTACTGAAAAAGCTAACTTCCTCTATCAACACAGGGCAGTACTTACTCTGCAATTTATAAAGATTGGGTTAAAGTGCTAAGATGTTAAGTGACTTGCTCAACTTTGCGTCAAGCTGAGAGTTGAACCCAGAGCTTCCCAGTTTAAAGACTTACTCTATATCCCCATGCCACATTGTCTCTCTCTTATACATGCTTGTGCAACATGTAAACAGAGAAGAAAAAACAGCATAATTTGAGAAAGGATAGCACCACAACAACTAGGTAGGTCAAGAAAGGCTTTTCATAGAAGTGACACTTGAGATAAAGCCCTGAAGGAAACCAGGGCTTCTCAGAAGGAAACATGAAGTGGAATGCATGAATATGGAGGAGGAAGGAAGCAAATATGGACACCAAAAACAAATTTAAAAAATTTAGTTTCCTGAAGCTGTCATGTTATTGTAGAATTTTGCCCATGTAGCAGATAAAAATTTTTTGAGTGCTGTTTACTTCTATTGGGTCTTCAGGATGTTATCTATATCAGTAATTAATGTGAAGCTAAAGACAAAGTGATGCTGAAAAACAAACTTTTTAAATATTCTTCAGGATTGGACTTATTCACATAATGGGTATTTATTCAAAGGATAGGAAATCTTCTAGTAAACTAGTAAAAGAAAGCTTGATGAAATAGTTCCTCTGATGAGCTTAGTAAAGGTTTCCTATTTCTCTGGTACAGTGTCTGTATTAGAATGAATCCCTCTGACCAGCTGTTCTCTGTCTTCAATGAGGAGAAACCAAGAAGAAATTAGATTAAACAGCAATAAAACAGATTTTGGTTAGTTATAAGAAAATATTCTTGAGGCTTGGGTATCATTACTCTGAAACAGAAGTTACTGGATTTTTAAAAAATCTTCATTTGCCTTAAAATACTCTTGGTTTGGCCAAGCCTAATGCCAAGGCAGAAGGAAATGTCAAACCATTCCAATACCTTTGTCAGGAAAACCCCATGGACAGTATGGTCTATGGGTCACAAAGAGTCAGACATGAGTGAATGACAACAAAGGTAACTTTGTTGTGGATGAACTAGAAAAAAAAATCTCAAAATCTCTTCTAGTTCCATGATTTTATTATTTCTCTTTTAACCCTTGACCACATTATAAAGCTAATTTTCCCTCTACATGTGGGGCAGGGATTCTTAATTTTTTTCATATCATGGACCCTTTGGTGGTCTGGTGAAGTATATGAACCCCTTTTCACGATAGTTTTTTTTGAATTCATAATGAAAGGAAAGATGCCTTCATGGGAATGTTATGAAAGCCCCTGGTTGAAGACCGAGCAATGATTGAAGTAATGATGGCTATGAGTATTCTTGTCCATTAGCTTGTGACTTTACATGTGACTTTTCAGAGTCTTAACATTTGTAACTGAAAAAAATTATAAATCAAGTAACTGTGGACTGGGAAGATTTTATTAAGTGAGAAAATATCTATAAAGCAGTTTACAAATTTAAAAGTACTACATAAATTTTAATTCTTGCTGCTGCTATTTTTAGCACTATTGAATTTAAATCTAATAGAAGATGAATTTCTTGAGTTTTATTTCATAAAGTAAAGATTGATTACTGACTACTAGGAGGCTCCGATGGAGAAGAAAGTATAGGAGGAGAAAGATGCAAGAAGCAGGAGAATAAGCTGTGCACAAGAAGAGTCACAAAAAACTGGGATCAAAATCATAAAAGGCTTTCAGCTGCTTTTCTGGGAATTTGCTGATTAAAAAACATTATTTTATTGGCTGATGAAAAAAGTATGGAAAAGCTGCCATAAACACATTGGTAGAAAGTTGAAACCTGCTGCTGCACAGAGAATATGTAGGCTTATTTCTCTCCAATGCCACCAATAAGCCTGATAGAGGAGAAACCTCTTAGGGTGCCTATTTTGCCCTCTCAGCATTAAGAGTGAGAAATAGAAGGGGGAAATTCAAACTTTGCTGTGAGAAGAGGTTTAGAATTGATTACACAAAGTGGAACCCTTTTCTATTTTCAGATCCAAGGAGCCTGGCATTTCTTTAACTTAAAGAACTGCTTGTCACTAAATGAACATAACACATTTTTCTCAGCACCCTGCTAAGAATGGCTGTGAACAGAAAGACTTGTCACTACTTCATTGGTTTGACACAAGAAAAGAAACAGCTTTTTCTACTAGGAAAACACTGAGGACTAAAAAGAGACCAATTAGCAAAGAAGCAGCTTTCCTTGTTGCAGAATATTTCTAAAGGGACCAAGGACACCAAGATCTGCAGTCCTGAGTACTAAGTTGCCCTGGACACATGGACCTCCTCACTTAAATGTCTTCTTATTGTATCAATATGTGTCACCTTATTGCTGTGGAGACTGAATACATTGGCAAGAAAGTGTGACCCAGGTTTATGAATGTATCATAATGTTTTGATCATTTCTGATTTTGTCTTCTATAATCTAATTCTAAAGAATGTGTGGATCAAAGAATAAATCATAGAAACAATTAACAACTTCATTAAGGAGAGTGACAGCATTGAATTAACATACCAAAATTTGTGGAATGCAACATAACAGTTGTTTGGTTTTTTTGTGTTGTGAATATACTTTTTTTTATTAAAGCTTTTTATTTTTCAAAACATATACATGGATAATTCTTGCAAAACCTTGTGTTCTAATTTACCCTCCCCCCCTTCGCCTACCCCCTCTTCTAGATGACAAATAGTCCAATATATGTTAAACATGGTAAAAATAGGGGGCAACTAGTTGGCTCAGTGGATAGTGCACCAGTCCCAAAGTCAGGAGCACCTGAGTTCAAATCTGGCCTCAGACACTTAACACTTCCTAGCTGTGTGACCTTGGGCAAGTCACTTAACCCCAATTGCCTCAGAGAAAAAACATGGTAGAAATATAACATAGCAGTTTGAGGGGGAAAGGTATAACTAAATACTTACATAAATAAAAGAGAGAAAGAACTGATAAAAAATTGGGCATGAAAATAAAAAAACACATTAGAAAAAGAACAAATTAAATGTCTCCAATTAGTCACTAAATAAAGAACCCTGAAAATCAAATGGAAGATTAAAAAATTGAATGCAAAAAATTGAACTAATAAAACTAGTATCTAATTTTATAAAAAGCCAATAAAATAATGATTGAGTAACTTGATTTTTTTAAAAAAGGAGAAAACCAAATTACCAGTCTCAAAAATGAAGATGGTAAATGTATAATCAGTGAAGATGAAATTAAAGCAATTGTTAGGAGCTTTTTTGCACAATTTTATGCCAAATGAAACTGTTAATCTAAATGAAATATATGAAAAAATTGTCCATGTTAACAGAGAAGGAAAGCAGGAAACTAGGGGAAAATTTTTTATAAGTAAAGGTAATAAAGGTCTCATTTCTTAAATATATAGGAAACAACCAAATTTATTGAAATAAGAGCCATCCCCTAGTTGGCAAATTTTCACAAGATGTAAACAGGCAGTTTTCAGGGGGAAAAAAATCAATGGTCATGTACAAATCTTTAAAAATGAGAGAAATGCAAATTAAAACAATTTTAAGGTTCTACCTCACACCCATCAAATTGACTGACATGACAGAAAAGGAAAATAAATACCATAATTCCTCTATGGGGCTATACGTACAATGATTTATTGGTGATAAAATTATAAACTGGAATTGTTTAGGGAACAATTTGGAACTATATCCAAATGATTATAAAACTATATATACACCTTTTGACCCAGAAATATCACTAGTATGATTATACCCCAAAGAGATCAAAGAAAAAGGAAAAACACTCATGTACCCACAAAAAATATTTTAGTAGTTCTTTTTGTGGTGGCAAAGAATTGGGAATTGAGGAGATGCTCATCAATTGAAGAATGAAGAACAAATTGTAGTATATGATTATGATGGAATACTATTGTGTTGTAAGAAATAATGAAATAGATGGTTTCAGAAAAAACCTGGAAAGACTTAATTGAACTGATACAAAGTGAAGCGAATAGAACTAAGAGAACATTGTACACAGTAATAGCAAAATTATTATAACAACAATCAACCATGAAGGATTTAACTACTCTGATTGATACAGTGATTCAAGACAATTCCAAAGGATTCATGATGAAAAGGACAACTAGGTGGCACAGGGAAAAGAGCACTGGCTCTTAAATCTGGAGAATCTGAGTTGAAATTTGATTTCAGAAACTTACTAGTTGTATGACCTGGACAAGTCATTTAACAATGTTTGCCTCAGTTCTTCATCTGTGAAATTTGCTGGAGCTAGAGAAGTAAAGGGCAAACCTTTTTTTTTTTAAATTTTTAAATTTTTAAAATTTTTTTATTAAAGCTTTTTATTTTCATAACATATGTAAGGGTAGTTCCTCAACATTGACCCTTACAAAGCTTTCCGTTACAAATTTTCCCCCCAGTCCCCTTCCCCTCCCCTAGATAGCAGGAAATCCACTACATGTTAATTATGTTAAAATACTTGACAAGTCGAATATATGTATACATATTTCCACACTTATCTTGTTGTGCAAGAACAATCATATCTACATGAACAAAAAATATCTGAGAAAGGAAACAATGCAAACAAACATCGATAGAGATTATGGAAATGATATGTTGTGGTCCACATTTCACATCCCTCTCCTTGGGTATATATGGCTTTCTTCACTGAACAATTAGAACTGGTTTGAAACATTTCATTGTTGAAGAGAGTCATGTCCGTTAGAACTGATCCTCATATAGTATTGTTGTTGCCGTGTATAATGATCTCCTGGTTCTGCTCATTTCACTCAGCATCAGTTCATGCAAGTCTCTCCAGGCCTCTCTGAAATCATCTTGCTGGTCATTTCTTACAGAACAATAATATTCCATAATATTCATATACCATAATTTATCCAGCCACTCTCCAATTGATGTGCATCCCTTCAGTTTCCAGTTTCTAGCCACTACAGAAAGGGCTGCCACAAACATTCTTGCACATGTGGGTCCCTTTCCCTCCTCTAAGATCTCTTTGGGATATAGGCCCAATAGAAACACTGCTGGGTCAAAGGGTATGCACAGTTTGATAACTTTTTGAGCATAGTTCCAAACTGCTCTCCAGAATGGTTGGATACGTTCACAGTTCCACTAACAATGCATCAGTGTCCCAGCCTTCCCACATCCCCTCCAACATCTGTCTTTTTAGCCAATCTGACAGATGTGTAGAGTTGTCTTAATTTGCATTTCTCTGATCAATAGTGATTTGGAGCAACTTTTCATATGACTAGAAATAGTTTTAATTTCATCATCTGAAAATTGTTCATATCCCTTGACCATGTATCTATTGAAGAGTGGCTTGAATTCCTATAAATATAAGACAATTCTCCACATATTTTAGAAATGAGGCCTTTAGGGCAAACCTTTTCTAAGAAAACTCCAAATGGGATTATGGAAGGTTGATCATGACTGAATGACTCATTAAAAACAGCATGATGAAAAATGCTATCCATCTACAGAGAGAGAATTGAAGAATTTTGAGTACAGTTTGAAGCATATTTTCTTTCATTTTATATTTCTTGTTTTTTTGTTCTTTTTGCAATATGGCTAATGTGGAAATATGTTTTTCATGACTTCGTATGTATAATTGCCTTCTCAATGACAGGAGAGGAATGAGAGAGAAGGAGACTATTTGGAATGGAAATTAAAAATTTAAAAAAAATTGAAGTTAATGATGACTATTTTTGTGTAAATAGGAAGTCTACTATGGTCATGAATAGCAGGATTATATTCTTCCCACCTTATCCTTTGGATGAGAAAGATAAATTTCTGAGTTCTTGTTAGGTGGTTTCCACCATGAGAAAAGCGTGCAGACCTACCAGTGTGAGTGCAGGTTGTGGTGATTGATCCATCCAATAGAAATTGAAGGCAGAGGGAATTGCCACATTAGGTACCATACCTGCAGGCTACATTGCCCACTTGGGTGGATCTGATAGCACACTCAGGCTACACTAATAAAGGATTTTCTTGAAGATTGAAGGTTTAAAGATCTGGGCTGCTAGAGATGACCAAAAAGCATAAGAGAAGAGGGAGAGTGATTGGAATAGATGATTTCTAGATCTGGAAAGGAAAATTAATGGAACAGTGTGCTAATGGTGTTTCCAAACATTAGTGTCCCAGAAGAATCCTAACAACCCTGGAACTGAAATAAGAGACCATAACAGACTGCACTGAGTATGCATCAAAGACATCCATTTCACCAAGAAACAGTATTAAACTCGTAAGGTTTTTGTCATTGGTGTGAAGGTCACTATATTGCTTCCCTGATAGATTTCAGGACTTAGGAGGAATTGAGAAAAAAATATAGAGAACAATATTCAGGTTGTCAAGATTACAGCTAAAGGAAGGATTCAGTATTACCGAAGCGTAACTACTATTTCAGGAAATGTTGAATTCAATCACAAGCCTATCACTTACTAGCCAGAGTCTATTGTGTGGCAAATTAACATGTGCCTTAGTTTTTATTTTTATGAATTTTTATGAATTACCTGTCTCACTGAATGGTTGTAGGGACATGATATAATGCTATATAAATTTTGAAGCAATGGGAATTTATGGACAAGGAGAGGCATTCTGATGTGTTTTGTTTTGTTTTGTTTTTAAAGACTGACTTTGGAGTCAGGAAGTCAAGTCTGATTTCTAGACTAGAAGTTTTATATTCTTGGGTAAGTAATAACTTCTTAGGGCCTTCAGTAACTTTCTAAATCTACAAGATAAAACAGTTGCTAAACCATATTGGTAGAAGTAGTGGTCACACTAGGAGTTCCTGACTTTGATGAAATCATAGAATCATAGTTTCAGAACTAGAAGGGACCATCCTCAGAGGCCATATGGCCTTTCCTCTGTAAACTAGACTCACAGTAGCTAAATAATTTGCCATGGTTAATAGGATTAATCCAGCACTCCTTCCTTTCCCCCTCAAAAAATTATGTTTTTATAGTTTTTAACCACTTAAAAAGTACCTTCCCTTTACAACAACCCTGTGAGGCAACAGGATATAAGCTAAGACTCAATTTTCTCATCTGTAAAATGAACTGGAGAAGGAAATGGCAAACCACTTCAATGTCTTTGCCAAGAAAACCCCAAATGGTATCATGAAGAATCAGACATTACTGAAATAACCCAATAACAACAAAGCTAAGATTCAGAGATGAAGTCACTTGGCCAGGGTTGCACAGCTAGGAAGTGGTTGACCTAGGTTTCAGACAGATTTTGATTCTAAGACAAGAGATTCTAGTGGATCATGGTTGATAACTTGCTTCTTCCTTTGAGATCCTAACATGAATTAAGAGGTGAAAAGAAAGAGACTGGACCAAAATTGGCTTCCCATAAGTACCCCACTGTGAAAAGTAGCAGCTGGCTGTCTCACAATTGTGTGTTCTAAATCTTAATATGGAAATAGTGCTTTCTTTTTTTTTTTTAATTTTTTATTTTATTTGCATAACATATGTGTGGGTAATTCTTCAACAATAACCCTTACATAGCTTTCCGTTACAAATTTTTCCCCCCAACTCCCCACCCCTCCCCTAGATGGCAGGATATCCACTACATGTTAATTATGTTAAAATATTGGCAAATCGAATATATGTATACATATTTCCAAACTTATCATTGGTGTGCAAGAAAAATCTTATCTACACAAACGATTTATCAGATAAAGGAAACACAATGTAAGCAAACATCAATCAAGGAGTATGAGAATGTTATGTTGTGGTCCACATTTCGCATCCCTCTCTCTGGGTGTATATGGCTTTCTTCAGTGAACATTTGGAGGTGGTTTGAAACATTTCATTGTTGAAGAGAGCCATGTCCATCAGAATTGATCGTCATATAGTACTGTTGTTGCCGTGTATAATGATCTCCTGGTTCTGCTCATTTCACTCAGCATCAGTTCATGTAAGTCTCTCCAGGCCTCTCTGAAATCATCTTGCTGGTCATTTCTTACAGAACAATAATATTCCATAACATTCATATGCCATAATTTATTCAGCCATTCTCCAATTGAAGGGCATCTATTCAATTTCCAGTTTCTAGCCACTACAAAAAGGGCTGCGACAAACATTCTTGCACATGTGGGGCCTTTTCCTTCCTTTATGATTTCTTTGGGATATAAGCCCAATAGAAATGCTGCTGGGTCAAAGGGTATGCACAGTTTGATAACTTTTTGAGCATAGCTCCAAATTGTTCTCCAGAATGGCTGTATCCGTTCACAGCTCCACCAACAATGCATCAGTGTCCCAGCCCTCCCACAACCCCTCCAACATTCATCATTAACTTTTCCTGTCATTTTAGCCAATCTGACAGGTGTGAAGTGGTATCTCAGGGTTGTCTTGATTTGCATTTCTCTGATCAATAGTGATTTGGAGCACCTTTTCATATGACTATAAATAGTTTTAATTTCATCCTCTGAAAATTGTCTGTTCATATCCTTTGACCATTTATTGATTGGAGAATGGCTTGAATTTTTATAAATATGAGACAATTCTCTATATATTTTAGAGATGAGACCTTTATCAGAACCCTTAAATGTAAAGATGATTTCCCAATTTATTGCTTCCCTCCTAATCTTGTCTGCATTGATTTTGTTTGTACAAAAACTTTTTAACTTAATATAGTCAAAGTTATCTATCTGGTTTTCAATTAAAAGTTCCAGTTCTTCTTTGGACATAAATTTATTCCATCTCCACAGGTCTGAGAGGTAAACTATATTATGTTCCTCTAACTTATTTACAAAATCACTCTTTATATCCAGATCATGAACCCATTTAGATCTTATCTTGGTATGTGGTGTTAGATGTGGGTCAAGCCCTAATTTCTTCCACACTAGTTTCCAGTTTTCCCAGCAGTTTTTGTCAAATAGTGAATACTTATCCCAAAAGCTGGGGTCTTTGGGTTTATCAAAAACCAAATTGCTATAGTTATTGCCTAGTTTGTCTTGTGATTCTATCCTATTCCACTGATCGACTACTCTATTTCTTAGCCAGTACCAAATGGTTTTGATGACCGCTGCTTTATAATATAGTTTTAGATCTGGTACAGCAAGTCCACCATCTTCAGCCTTTTTTTTTCATTAATCCCCTTGAAATTCTAGACCTTTTGTTTTTCCAAATGAACTTTGCTACTATTTTTTCTAGATCTGTAAGATAATTTCTTGGGAGTTTGATTGGTATGGCACTAAATAAGTAAATTAGTTTGGGTAGTATTGTCATTTTTATTATATTCGCTCGTCCTACCCATGAGCATTTTAAGTTTTTCCAATTGACTAGGTCTGATTTGATTTGTGTGGAAAGTGTTTTGTAATTTAGTTCATATAGTTCCTGACTATCCCTTGGCAGATAAATTCCCAAATATTTTATACTATCAACAGTTATTTTGAATGGAATTTCTTTTTGTATCTCCTGCTGCTGAACTTTATTGGTAATATATAAAAATGCTGATGATTTATGTGGATTTATTTTGTATCCTGCCACTTTGCTAAAGGTGTGAATTGTTTCTAGTAGTTTTTTAGTTGAGTCTCTAGGATTCTCTAAGTATACCATCATGTCATCTGCAAAGAGTGATAATTTGGTTTCTTCACTACCTACTCTGATTCCTTTTATCTCTTTTTCTTCTCTTATTGCTAAAGCTAACATTTCTAATACAATATTAAATAGTAATGGTGACAGTGGGCAGCCTTGTTTCACTCCTGATCTTATTGGGAATGGTTCTAGTTTGACTCCATTACATATGATGCTTGCTGAAGGTTTTAAGTAGATACTACTTATCATTTTAAGGAAAAGCCCATTTATTCCTATACTCTCTAGTGTTTTTAATAGGAAAGGGTGTTGGATTTTGTCAAAGGCTTTTTCTGCATCTATGGAGATAATCATATGATTTTTATTAATTTGGTTATTAATATAATTGATTATGCTAATAGTTTTCCTAATATTGAACCAGCCCTGCATTCCTGGTATAAATCCTACTTGGTCATGATGTATTATCCTGGGGATGACTTTCTGTAATCTTGTTGCTAAAATCTTATTTAAAATTTTTGCATCAATATTCATTAGGGAAATGGGTCTATAGTTTTCTTTCTCAGTTTTCTCCCTACCTGGTTTAGCTATCAGCACCATATCTGTGTCATAGAAGGAATTTGGTAGTACACCTTCTTTCCCTATTTTTTCAAATAGTTTATATAGTATTGGGATTAATTGTTCCTTGAATGTTTGGTAAAATTCACATGTAAATCCATCTGGTCCTGGAGATTTTTTCTTAGGGAGTTGATTAATAGCTTGTTCTATTTCTTTTTCTGAAATAGGGCTATTTAAATAATTTATTTCCTCTTCTGTTAATCTGGGCAATCTATATTTTTGTAGATACTCCTCCATTTCATTTACATTCTCAAATTTATTGGCATAAAGTTGGGCAAAGAAACTCCTAATTATTACTCTAATTTCCTCTTCATTGGAGGAAAGTTCTCCCTTATCATTTTTGAGACTAATAATTTGATTTTCCTCTTTTCTTTTTCTAATCAAATTAACTAAAGGCTTATCTATTTTGTTGGTTTTTTCATAAAACCAACTCTTACTTTTATTTATTAATTCAATAGTTTTCTTATTTTCAATTTTATTGATCTCCCCTTTAATTTTCAGAATTTCCAATTTGGTATTTAATTGAGGGTTTGTAATTTGGTCTTTTTCTAGCTTTTTTAATTGTAAGCCCAGTTCATTAATCTTCTCCTTCTCTGTTTTACGCAAGTAAGCATCTAGAGATATAAAATTACCCCTTATAACCACTTTAGCCGAGTCCCACAAATTTTGGTATGTTGTCTCATTGTTGTCATTCTCCTGGATGAAATTTTCGATTGTGTCTATAATTTGCTCTTTCACCCATTCGTTCTTCAGGATTAGATTATTTAATTTCCAAATAACTTGTGGCCTATTTTCTCCTGGCCTTATATTACATGTGAGTTTTATTGCATCATGATCTGAGAAGGATGCATTTACTATTTCTGCTTTTCTGCAATTGATTTTGAGGTTTTTATGCCCTAACACATGATCAATTTTTGTATAAGTCCCATGAACCCCTGAGAAAAAAGTATACTTCCTTCTATCACCATTCAATTTCCTCCAGAGATCTATCATACCTAACTTTTCTAGCCTTTTGTTAACCTCCCTAACTTCTTTCTTATTTATTTTGGAATTTGATTTATCTAATTCTGAGAGAGCAAGGTTGAGATCTCCCACTAGTATAGTATTACTGTCTATTTCTCCTTGCATCTCTCTTAACTTCTCCTCTAGGAATTTGGATGCTATACCACTTGGTGCATATATGTTAAGTATTGATACTGCTTCATTGTCTATGGAACCCTTTAGTAAAATGTAGTTTCCTTCCTTATCTCTTTTAATTAGATCTATTTTTGTTTTTACTTGATCCGAGATAAGGATTGCTACCCCTGCCTTTCTTTGTTCACCTGAAGCATAGAAGATTCTGCTCCAGCCCTTTACCTTCACTCTGTATGTATCTCTATGTTTTAGATGTGTTTCTTGTAAACAACATATTGTAGGATTCTGGCTTTTAATCCAGTCTGCTACCCGCTTCCGTTTTATGGGAGAGTTCATCCCGTTCACATTCACAGTTAAAATAACTATATCTGTATTCCCTGCCATCTTATTTACCCAGAGTTATGATTTTCTCTTCCCTTTCCCCTCTCTCCCTTCCCCCCTCCCCAGTACTTTGCTCTTGAAGACCACCTCCCA
>JAJPUD010003480.1:52854-76384 GCA_023553655.1 Myrmecobius fasciatus
GTGAATTGTTGTCTTTTTCCAATTCACCAATTTTGTTTTTCAGTGAACTGTTTTCTTTTTCCAATTCACCAGTCCTATTTTCCAGTTTTTGATATTTCTGTTGCCCTGATCTCAATTTATTTCCCCATTCTTCTTCTAGCTCTCTTTTGAGATTCTTAATGCAATCATCCAGGTAAGCCTTCTGAAAGGGAGACCAACTTAAGTCTGCCTTTGTGGCTTCATCTGGGATTGTTTTCATAATGTCAGGATCTGGGGACTGTTCTATTTTTTCTCCGTAAAAGCTTTCTATGGTGAGAGCTCTCTTCTGCTTCTTGCTCATGATTTAAAGTTGGGATATTGGTCAAAAGCCGAGAAAACTGCAACAATTTATATTTGCCCTGGGGCAGTTTGCCGAGTTGACTTCCGGTCTGAGGCTGGTCGGGCTAGATTCGCACCAGGACCACGTTTTCAGCTGTTCTCGATCCACCCCCTTCCAAAGGCAGATCTGCCAAAGCACCTGCCCGCAAGTAGAGCAAAGTGGCCCAGGCGTCTCTCAGGGGCTTCCTGGGTGCCCAAAATCCGCCCCTCTATCGCAGCCCTGACTTCCGCCCCGGCTGGAGTCCGATCTCGACCAGAGGCCGATTTCCCCTGAGGCTAACCTTGTCCGGAGTTCTTTCAAGGTAGATCTTTTATAGAAGTGCATTGTAGTCCAAATGCTTGGCGAGGACCTCACTCAGAAACCAGTTTTAAGGCTTACTTTGTCTGGGTTTGAGGGAATGTGGGAGGGAGTTCACAGAGAAAGCTGTCCGCAGTTCGCCATCCGAAATAGTGCTTTCTTGAGGGATGTTTTGAGCTTTCTGAAAATTGGTATTTCTGCTTCAGTAGCCTGGAATTTGATTTGAGAGATGTCCCTCACTGAATGGCAAAGACCCACATGACATAGAGATGGGGAATTAAACTTCCATGGCATAGAAAACACTGGTGTTTTTTGGCTAGTTTTGTCCTTGTCTGTCTCTGCTGATTAGCAGACAATGGGATCTTGCAGTTGAGTTTGTTGTTCTTCAGGGATTCCTATTAATGAATTTCAGCAATATCTGTCAAACAACTACAGTCAATTGGGTCATCTTGTGCTTTTACTGTTTCCTTGTTTATAAACTTAGCTAATCCTTTTTGGCAAAATCATTTAAGTTTTGCTTGTGTATGACACTTTTCTTCCAAGCATCTCTACCCTGTACTCTCTTTATAAATGCCAGTGCAAGGGCAGGAGATTTCAGGAACAGACTCTAGGATTTAAAAGCATCAAATTTGTTCATTGAATTTGAGGTGAAAATAGTCAGTCTGACTATTATCAGAAACTGGAGTCTTTTTCCACACCTTGTTTAGATTAGGGATTGGTTGTTATTTTATAGGGATTGAATGTTATTTTCCATGTGATGTGGGGGCATAAATAGAGTCAGGGGAGGGAGATAGGAGAGACAGATAGACACTTTACAGAGGTGAAGAAGAAAGCAGTAGAATTTGGCAACAGGTTGGCAGTGGGCTGTGAAGAAAAGGGTAGATTTGCTGACAACCTCAGAGATTAGTAACATCCCTCGAGACAGAGTGTGGGATAGAGAGAATGAGATTTGTTTTCTCTAATAAATTTGAGGTATTCCTGAGACATACAAGTAGAGTGAGAAATCAGAGAATATGACCAATTACCTGGGAGCCACATGCTTGTAAGGCACATGTTTAATTTTCAGAGAAATAAACAAACAAACAAAGAAAATCACTATTCCATTGCAGAAGGATAGAAAGCAAGAAGATTAAGTCATGTCCAAATACTATATACCATGAGGACAATGCTTTTTATTTTGGTAGGAAATCAGAATACAGACAGACCAAGGTCTCAAAAACTCCTGTCCACTCACACACGTCTGTATTAATCATTTATTGATGTCTGCAATACAGAAATAAAAATTTTTTAAGGCATCATCAGGCATTCAGTCTTTAAATCTCTACTGCTCCTCTCTGACAGAATGCAGGTTTTCTTAGTATTCCTTGACAAATTATCCAAACCACTTCTTTTATAAAGATGAATTTGACCAATTGCTGCTCATAACCAGTGTCCTTCAGGGTGGGGGAGTATGTGGGGAAGAGGGGAAGTGTGGAGGAGGTAGAAGAATATGTTTCTGAAGTTAATTTCCACATGGAGAATCCAATGTGGAAAGGGGAGTGAAAAGCACATTGATGAAGAATATATATTTAATATATTCATGAGATGGACAGAGGTCAATGTCAGCAATAATTTTTTTTAAAAGTATGGGGAGGGGCAGCTAAGTGGCACAGTGGATAGAACATCAGCCCTGAAGTTAGGAGGACCTGAGTTCAAATGTGATCTCAGACACTCAACACTTCCTAGCTGTGTGACCCTGGGCAAGTTACTTAACCTCAATTGCCTCAGGGAAAAAAGTATGGGGAGAAAAAATGGCATCATAACATGAATACTAAAAACCTTGGGCATTTATAGAGAGAGAGTACCACTTCCCTTCTGGAAATGTTCTTCTGTTTTTTAATTAATTTTTATTTTCCCCAGTTACATATAAAACACGTTTTTAAATTTGTTTTTAAAACTTTGAGTTTCAAATTCTCTCCCTTCTTCCCCAACCCCTCCCCCCATTGAGAAGGCACATGTGAAGTTATACAGGATATTAAAAATGTTCTTCTAAAGCAGGGATCCTTCATCATGGGTTGCTGGATAGATTTATGAGGGAGGGTGGTTTATAGACTTGGATGGAAAAACAATTACAGCTTTATTTTTTATTAACTTCTAACTGAAATTAAGCAATCCCTTCAATTATCTAAAAATGATCATTAAGTTCCACTAGATTGCCATAGAGACCTATGACACAGAAAGGTGTAATAAACTTTTAAAAATATTAAAAATGTTTTTAACATGGAATTGTAAAAATATGTACATATACATATATACATATAGAGATGTGTGTGTATATGTATGTGTATTCTATATTAAAGAGAAGTGACTTAAATAGGCTACATTGTCAAAAGGAATGAAAGGATCTGCCTTTCTTTCAAAGAATTAAAGTTAAAATCTCAGGAGTTTGAAACTGCCAGGTCCTTGCTTGATTCAAAGGGCATTTATCTCAGGTTACACCTGCACTGAAGGGTGTAGCTACAGAACAAAGCCAGATATCACCATCCCTCTTCTTTAATAGGAAGTCCAAACAAGAAAGACAAATATCTTTTGGACAGACAGTACCAAATTAGATACATATAAAACAGAATGTGCATGATGCATGAAGGAAAGGTATTGATTTGCCTGGGTGTGAATCTGAGAATAATAACTAGATATTTATGCCAGGTCACTAGACTACACCCTTTGGGATTGGAGATAAAAAAAAAACATCCTTTAGGAAAACAAAACAAAACAAAAAAAACAGACAAAACTCCACAATCCTAGAATTTTGCTCTAGAACAAACATTCAGAGTAAAGACATTTTCCCTTGGAGTCTAAGGCTTTGGTAGTGTATCTATGGTCTTAGAGATGACTGGAGATCCTTTATGGGGAGATGCAGAAGAGTAGATTTTGTGGCAGAACTCCAACTCTGCCAATTAATTCACACTTATAAATCCCATGATAGTCACTGAAATGCATAGTATTGCTATCCTAAGTTCAGCTCTGCTTCCAGACACTGCTGTTCAGGCTGAGCTGGACTTGGACTTTCAGTAGCATTTGGAAGTTCCATATGAGTTGCTGTAGTCAGAGAATGAGAGACTCCTTCAGTAGATTCTTCTCAACTGTGCATTATACCTTTTTTCTATTTGAATCTCAGATCACCAGATCCAAGTCTGAAGTCACCAGAGGCAGAGCAGATTTGTTACTAATCAAAGTATCAGAATCAAGAAAGGGTATTCTTCTTTGACCCAGCAGTACCCAAGGAAATCATAAAAGAGGGAAAAGGACCCACATGTGCAAAAGTGTCTGTAGCAGCTCTTTTTGTGGTCGTAAAAAATTGGAAAATGAGTAAATGCCCATTAATTGGGGAATGGCTGAAGAAATTGTAGTAAATAAAAGTCATGGAATATTATTGTTCTATGAAAATTGATGAACAAGCTGATTATGGAAAGGCTTAGAAAGATTTACATGAACAGATGCTGAGTGAAACAAGCAGAACCAGGAATATACTGTACACAATAACAGCAAGAATGTGTGATGATCAGCTATGAAAGGCTTGGTTCTTCTCAGTGGTTCAATGATCCAAAGCAATCTCAGTAGACTTTGGACAGAAAATGCCATCTGCACCCAGAAAAAAAATATAAGAAGACTGAATGTAAAACAACACATGCTATATTTACTTCTTTTTTCTATTTGTTTTTTTTAATCTCTACCATGGTTTTTCCCCTTTGCTCTGATTTTTCTCTCCTAATATGATTCATAAAGCAATGTGTATTAAAATTTAATAAATTTAATAGAAAAAAGAAGGGGGTATTCTTGCTCAGCTTGCTTTACCTTAAACTCTCTACCTGGGCTCAATGTTCTTTCCTCGGACTTTGAATGAGGGGATAAATGACTACTGTAGTTGAAAGTAGTAAAGGTATACTTCAGAGATATTGTGGCTTCTCCTCCAGAACACTGTGGTAAAGCAATTATGGCCATAAAGAGTGAGTCACATGAATTTTTTGTTTCCTAGTACATATAGTATATTTACACTATAATGTAGTCTATTAAGTGTTCAATAGTTTTATGTCTAAAAAAAAGTAATGTACATACCTTAGTTTTAAAGTACTTTATTGCTAAAAGAAAAAAAAATATCAACCATCATCTGAGCTTTCAGCAAGTCATAATCTTTTTGCCGATGGGGGTCGGGAGGCTTGCCTTAATGTTGATGACTACTGACTGATCACAATGGTGGCTGCTGAATTGGGATGGCTGTAGCAACAATGGCTGATAACAGGGAAATTTGCTGCATCAATTGACTTTTCCTTTCATAAAAGCTTCCTCTGTAGCACGTAATATTGTTTGATAGTATTTTACTCACAGTAAAACTTCCAAAATTAAAGTCAATCCTTTGAAACCCTGTGGCTATTTTATCAACTAAGTTTATATAATAGTCTTCAATATTGTTATGTCTCAGGGAATAGGGAGGCCTGAGAAGAGGCAGAGAGATAGGGGAATGGCCAGTCGGTGGAAAAGTCAGAACAGAAACAACACTTATTAAATTATCATTATCATATATGGGTATAGTTCATGGTGCCCCAAAACAATTACAGTAGTTATATCAAAGGCCAATGATCACTGTGACAGATATAATAATAATGGAAAACATTTGAAATGTCATGAGAATTGCCAAAATGTGACACAGAGACAGGATGTGAGCATATGTTATTGGGAAAATGGCACTAGTAGATTTGCTTGGTGCAGGGTTGTCACAAAACACCAATTTGTTAAAAAATAAAAAAGACAAACAAAACAATATCTGCAAAGTGCAATAAGACAAAATTTGCTTCTACTAGGTTGTTGTGGGATTGTTGTGTTTTATTTTTATTTTAATAGGGAAATTGGATCTCATAGGAGAATCTTGGTTCCTTTCACATAATCCCCTAAACAGATGGTTGGAGTTTTTAGGGACACAGAATTCTGGTCCTGCATGCTAAATGCTAGACAAACAAAAGGCAATGGAGTCATTAAATGATTCATCAGAGACCTAACCAGGAGCTATAGTGACTTTGCACACAAGTGTAGAAATTTAGCAGGTTAGCAGGTACTAACAGTTCTTGAACTCCTCCAGAAAGTAAAACAACTGGAGATAATACTGAGATAATAATCATAATTAGTTGAAATACGTACTATCAGATGGTAGGCTGTTCCATTTTTGCTTAGCTCTTCCTTAACTCCCTGTCCTTGTCCTGTTCCCTCTCCTGTAGCAATTTTATGGTGTCCCACCCATGGTCGAGATGCTATTGTTCTAGTGTCTCTTCTCATAGAGACTTATGTCCCAGGTCTCAACAAATTGATTTGGGGGTGCCTTATAAATGCCTGGCTTTCCCTAGTCATTTTTGATGCTGACCCTGTTCACCAGAATTGCCATCTCTTACAAATCCATTTTATTTATGCCTTATTCCATGATCTCATTTTCTCTTCCTGGCATGGTGACCACCATGGAAATTTCCCAGCTCTTATATGGCTGGTTCTCAGCTCACTTATCTCAATTTGGCTTGTTTTGAGCCACCCATCAAGCAGTTGTACCAAGATCCCTGCTTGTCATGATGAAAAGAATGCACATTGAATACTCTTTTGGCACTGGAAGATTTTATCAAGTTCAGAGAAAATCTGAGAATTATTATCACTTGTGGGCTTTGTGCTGGTAAGAATAGAGAGCAAGGCCCTTCTTTACAGGGGGTAACATTGCTGGCTAGGAAGTTGGGGACCAGGTTAATTAGATCTTCTGTGTTTCAGCTTCCTCTCTGATAAAATGAATAAATTGGACAAGATGACTTTCTGGCTGTAAAATGTGATCCTTTTGTCCAAAGTCATTGAAGATGTAGACTTGTTCTGTCATATCTGGCTCTTGGGGATCCCATTTGAGGTTTTCTTGGCAGACATCATGGAGATGTTTGACAATTTTTTTTTCTCCAGCTCATTTTACAAATGAGGAAACTGAGGCAAACAGGGTTAAATAACTTGTCCAGGATCACAAAACTAGTATCTGAGGCTTGATTTGAATTCAGGAAGAGAAATCTTCCTGATTCCATCCCTAGCACTCTATCCACTGCACCACCTCGCTGCTCATAAAGAAGCAGGGAGGTTTGACCTATTTACTGGGTCCAAAGATGTAGTTGGGATTAGTATTTCTGAATTTCTTGAGGCTTGCAGAAGCCTGTCATGATCAATTCTCTCTGTGTGTGGACCAAACTCAGGTTTCCTCTATAATGATGGCTGAAATCTACTGCAAAAAAGTGTCTATCTTAAAGGAATCTAGTTTTTTAGGACCTTAGTTAAGTTGGAGAAGGAGAGAAAATGTTGCAAACTGAAAACCACTTTGAAAGTCTTGGAAAAACTGTGTTAGGTCATATCTCCAGGTTGTTCTTCTGTAAACTAATGAAAAACACTTTCAGCATTAGAAAAGATTAAGATTGGAGCTGGAAGGAGGATTATTATTTTGTAGGAAGTTTTGATAGTTGTGGTGACAGGGTGCAGAGGTCATGCATAGGTCCTGAATTTGTCTCTTCTATTGTTCTATACATATATCCAGTCTTGCAGACCTTGATCTCTGCAATTTTTCCATTGAGAATTTCCATGTGTTTTTTGTATAAATAGAAATTCTCAGTAGGATGGAAGCTCTGTCTGTATTTTTGCTTCTAGGAGAGGGAGTTACTTAGGAAAAGGAAGAGAAAGAAAGAGAAAGACTGCCTGGTTGTGAGTATTATTATCAAGCCAGAGACCATTTTTCTTAGGGGTAGTGGGGTGGGGAATATTTGGTTAATGATTTCTCAGTTCTTATATCAGGCAACTACCAAAAAAAGACCCTTGGGAGGGTTTTGTGTTGGGAACAGTCTTTGCCTCTGGTCTATGGGACAGATTGGGAAGTTTTTATTATTAGCACTTGTTGGTGATTATTAAATTGCTAATTCCTGGAAAGGAAAAAAAAATGAAAGGCGAAAAATGGAATTTAATTCAATTCAACAAACACCTGTTAAGCACCTGCTTTGTGCAGAGTAATTGTGTTTGAAACTAGGCGGGATATGAAGAACAAATGAGATGTAGCCCTTACCCTCAGGAATCTTGAAGTTTAATGGAGGGGGAACGGAGGAGGAATTGTGATGAGGAAACCAAAGAACAACACAGATAGAAACAGCTGTAATACCGAATAGAACAAGATGAATACATAGAAGAGATACAAATTGTTAGCTAAAAAGGCAGGGAAGAAGGGAGATGGATAGGAAAGAAGCCAAGAAAGTAGAGAGGCAATTTGATGAGAATCCATTATATCTAGCAGCCCCAGATCCCTAACTAGTTTTCTATTTGATCTTTGCTCTCCTTTCTCTATCTCTTGATATAGTTGATAATAATCAACTCAAAACTACTTTAGCATAAGGAAAGTGCTTATGAAAAGACTATCCTATAATACCATTCACCTTCCTGTGACTTCTCACACTAAAATACCCTTCCCTAACTACCACTTCCCTAGACACCTTAGCCCCCATAAACCTCCCTGAGAACAACCACGGTCACCCTCAACTCTTCACTTTCCCTCAGCCCAGTTATTCCAATAGCAGTCAAATATCTTCTTATTTCTAATCCTACTACAACCCTCCTATAAATTCCCTTATTTCTTCTCAATGCCTATATCTTTATGTATGTGTCCTCTTCCCCACTAGTAATATTTTTACCTAATGGTCTGAAAGATTAGCAAGAAATTTGATGCTGAAGGTTAGGTAAACCTTATTAATTTAAATTAATATAACAATCAAGAATTTAACATTATTCAGTGTTTTTAATTCAATGGTTTCAAATGTAAATGTGTTAGGAAATGAATTTACATATAAGCCTGATTTAGTAAGTTACCACTTTCAAGGGAAAGAGAAACCTCCACTACTAATGTTAATCTACTGCCTTACTAGTTTATAAGCTCCTTAAGGTCAGAGACTCCTCTCACTTTTTGTTTGTATTCACCAACATTTAGCACAGGGTCTATCATAGCCATTCTTCAACTTTTTGGCCTTGGGACCCCTTTATACTTCTAAAAATTACATAAGATTCCCTACCTAACTTTTGTCTATGTAGACTATATCTACTGTATCCGTGTTTACTGTATTAGAAATTATAACATTTTGACAAAAATATTGTCAAAACTATTTACAAAAATTGCTGGGAAAATTGGAAAATAGTATGGCAGAAACTAGGCATTGACTCTATACCAAAATAAAATTGAAATGGGTTCATGATTTAGAATAAAGGATGATACTATAAGCAAATTAGGAGAACAAGGAATAGTCTAACTCTCAGATCTGTAGAGAATGGAGGAATTTATGGCCAAAGAAGAACTAGAGAACATTATGAAATGCAAAATGAGTAATTCTGCTTACATTAAATTAAAAAGGTTTTGTATAAACAAAACCAATGCATCCAAGATTAAAAGCAAAACAGAAAACTGGGGGGGGGGAAA
Source organism: Myrmecobius fasciatus (assembly GCA_023553655.1). Taxonomy (NCBI): domain Eukaryota; kingdom Metazoa; phylum Chordata; class Mammalia; order Dasyuromorphia; family Myrmecobiidae; genus Myrmecobius; species Myrmecobius fasciatus. The sequence continues at coordinate 62,001 of JAJPUD010003480.1, forward strand.
TTTTTCAGCTACTGTTTCTAAGGCCTCATTTCTAAAATATGTAGAGAGTTGCCTGAAATTTATAAGAATTCAAGCCATTCTCCAATTGATAAATGGTGTAAGGATATGAACAGACAATTTTCAGATGAAGAAATTAAAGCCATTTCTAGTCATATGAAAACAGGCTCTAAATCCTTATTGATTAGAAAAGTGCAAATTAAGACAACTCTAAGGTATCACTTTACATTTCTCAGCTTGGCTAAGCTGACAGCTAAAGATACTGATAAATGTTGGAGGGGATATGGGAAAATTGGGACAGTAATATATTGTTGATAGAGCTGTGAACTGATCTAATCATTCTGGAAAGCAATTTAGAAGTATTCTCAAAAGATTATAAAATCATGCAAACTTTTTAATCCAGTGTCTCTGTGTCTCTACTGGATCTGTATTCCAAAGGTAGCATCAAAGAGGGAAAAGAACCCAACCCTTTTTGTAGTGGCAAGGAACTGGAAATTGAGTGGCTGCCCCTTATTTGGAGAATGGCTGAATAAATTATGGTATATGAATGTAACAGAATATTATTGTTCTACAAGAAATGATGAGCAGGCCGATTTCAGAAAATCCTGGACCAACTTATATAAACTGATGCTGAGTGAAGAGAGTATTGTATACAATAACAAGATTATGTGATAAACTTGATTCTTTTCAACAGTGAGGAGATTCAAGGCAATCCCAATAGACTTGTGATGGAGAGTGCCATCCATATCCAGAGAGGGAACTATGGAGAATGAATATGGATCAAAGCATAGTATTTTCATATTTTGTTGTTGTTTGCTTTGTTTGTTTCCTTTCTCATGTTTTTTTTTCCTTTTTTATCTGATTTTTTTCTGTACAGCAGGAAGGATATGGAGATATGTTTAGAAGAATTACACGTTTAACCTAAAAAAAGAAATTAAAACCATATATTTAATTAACTTCTATGCATCATTCCCAATTCCCAATGACTTCTTCCTTGTAATAAAAAAAACATATAATTAATCAAATCCAGGTCAAATAGGTCATATCTGAAAATGTCTACCTCTTTCAGCATCTATATTCCTCCAACTATCTGCTAAAAGGTAAAAGGTCTTTTATAGAGGAGGAATAAAGAAACCCAAATAGGCTGGGAAGTGATTTACCCAAAACCAGATCAGTATAGATAGCAGAACTAAGATTCCAATTCAGGTATTTCAATTCAGACTACTATCATGAAGGATAGCTTTTACTATTAGTTCCTTAAGTTCAACATTAGCTACTTTATTGATCCAAATTTTTGTGTGTTTCAATATTGTCTTTCTTTTCTTTCATTGTAAGTCATTGGATAGCTTGTTTTCTTGCTTCTTTTACTGCCTAATCATATTCCATTACATTCACACTTTTAGTCATCTGTTAATCAGATTTTTCCCCCTGGGGGAAAATGTTTACAGTTTCTTCCTACATAAAACATTTTGCTGTAAATCTTTACCTGTGTATCTGGTTTCTAACATTTAACTGTGTGACCTTGGACAACCTTTTTAACCACTAAGTATTCTAGATCACTTTCTAAATCCATAAATCCAACTCACATTGAAAGGGGGGAGATTCTTTATATATATTCATATATATATATATGAATATATATATATATATAAACATATATAAATTCATATATATATGAATATATATGTATATACCAATGAAATCACAGGTGTACTCCCTATTCCGACATAGGGGACTTTTCCTTCTGTCTTGGGGGTCTTATCTTCAGTCCTAGTCCTTTCTAACTTCTGTTCTGAATATTGGGGAACATGTTATTTGTAGCATAGTCAACCTTGATCAGTGAGAGGAACATTTCATTCCTGCTCTGCAGGAGAGGTGATAATCGAAGTAAGGGGAAACTGTGTTTCTTTCCCCTGAGACAGCTCTTAATATAGATTTCTGTGCCTGGGATGATGAGGACATCCTGGATCCCAGCCCTCTGTGCTGGAACTTAGAGTGTACAGTAGAGTTTAAAAGATTTTAGTCATCAGTAAACAGAACTATTATATACTATTTCTCTAGATATGTGCTCTGTTCATCTGAATAGCTAGAATTGCTGCGGATATTGTTTTGTCTCTGGAGATATAACACAGGATTTTAGTGAATTCTTATGGGTCAATATTTCTATAAATTGAGAAAAATATACTTTTCTTAATAACATGGTTATGATTGCAGTCAGTGAAAATGATAGAAGCCTCCTGATCACTGTTTTAAATACTTCAACATCTCTTTCCCTCCCCCCCTCCTTCTTCTTCTTTCCCCTGAGCAGGTTCAACTCTTCAGAGTGCTTCTTAATTTGGAATTTCCAAGATGGTCATATTCCAGCATATAAATGAGCCTGTGTTTCAGAGAAACAATAGTGGCCACTGTCTGATACAGAGGATTTGGTGACACTCAGTAATGGCTACTTCAGATGATGGGTAAATTGATTGAAGGGGGAAAAAACTTAGCTCTTACACAATAGACAGTTTAACAGCCTTTGTTTAAAACACACATACCCATATATAAACACATACTCAAATCTCCCCCAATTGCTCCTAGTCCACAGGAAAGAAAGGAATGTTTCCTGGTACTGAAAAAGGTGGCCAAACTGACAGGAGGGTCTCCCTATAGAAAGAAGCATTGTGTGGGTGGGGTGACCACCCTCCAGTTCCCTACAAAAGGGCCACATCCTGTTTCAAGGGATGTTCCTTGTGTAAGCTTCTCTCTGTGACTCACTGAACAACCTTGGCACCCAGCCTAGGCAGTCAGCTATGGGAACTGACATTGGCAGCCTGAGATCTGGGCTCTCTTAGTTCCATGCTGGTGACAATATTCAGCTCAATGAATTCTATGTAGCCTACCAACTGGACTTATCCACCAGAGTGATGATGGAGACAACACATGGTATTCTCTCCGCCTCCCCCATCCTCTACATCATTACAGTGACAACCCAGTCTTTTGTTATCAGTTCCCACTTGTCTCTCTGATAATTGTTTTTGGCAGTAAGATCCGTCCATGCAGAAGCCAGTTCTGAACTGTATTTACCAAACCATCTCTTTAACTGAAGTGGGAGAAGTGACTTTAATTTCCTTTCAATATACATGATTTTTCACATGTTTGTATTTGAACACCAGATTAATCCACCCACAATTTGCCTGCATGTCCGTCTGCCTGCTGAATTCTCACTGGACTGTATGAGGTCACATAGCAATTACTGGAACTTTTTTTTTCTTTTCACATATTTTTAAAAAATTATTTATTAGTTTTCAAAACTTACTTTTATAATTTTTTTTATTTCTATTTTTTCTCCTTCCTTTTCCTCTTCCCCGAAATGACAATCAATCTGATATGTTATACATGTACAATCATATTAAATATGTTTCCACATCAGTAATGTAGAACTTTACAATAAAGGATTATGGTGGTCTCCTTGGGCTCCCAAGCAGCTTTCATGTGAAAGATTTTTCTGTTGGCATGTCAGACTGACTGGCTGAAGAGGGATATGATATACTCAGGCATGGGAGCTACCCCCACTCTATACTAATGGAAAAGGCTCACTAAGCAGACATTGGCACTCTGGGTAGTGGAGGGCCAACCCACCATCTGCCATGCTTGGCTTTTCCTGCTGATTCACTAAATATTATAGAAATCTCAGGTCACAACTCATAAATGAGGAATGTGGTGGCAAAATCAATCATGATTCTTGACTGAGCCCATTGGGGTGAGTGGGGCTATCCTGTGATAACTTTGGGTAAGGCAAGCTATATGAGAGGTATAAGAATATATAGGAAAGAATGAAAACCTGAAATTCTGTATCACAGTAATTCAAACACTTAGAAAGTTCTCAAAACCAACTTGATTCAGTAGTGTTCTCCAGAATCATTGTCAATGGGAATAAATTCCACGGGGGACATTCTGGGTCATATTAGTCTGGACTTGAACGCTTCAATTAAGCCTAGCACTGAGCCATTTGGATAATAAGCCTAAGTTATTACATTTAACAGAAAGGTGGTTAAGAAAATAGTGTTAATCCTGTAGTCAGTAAGATCTGAGTTCAAATCCAGCCTCAGAGTCTAAGGATGGAACCCCAGGAAAGTCACTTAAATTCTCTCATGGTAAATGGAAACATGGAATTTAAGTGGTTCTCTTCATTGTTGCATCATTCTATGATAAATAGTTTGCTGGACATACATTAGGCAATTCTCCCCTTGCTCTATTCTTTTTTATTTTAAAGCCTTTTTGCTCTAAAATAAAATAAACCATGAAAATGGTAATAATATCATCTACTTCACAGGAACATCAAACTTGCTAGTCTTTTGTTTATAGATTCTACCATCTTTGTTTTTTTATAAATACAACCCCTTTCTCAATATCCATTGGTATGGTACTAGAATACATTGTTAAGCAAAGAATTGGTAAAAATTTAGAAAGGGATATAGTGATCCTTGGAAACTAACAGATTTATTACAAACAATTCATATGAAAGTAACTTCATTTACTTTTTTGAAAGGATTATAGACTGATAAAGTAAGGAAGTTCATAAAGTAGTTTATTTAGATAAAACATTCATTTAAATTTCAGCAAGGCATGTGATTACATGTTAGATCATAATACAATTAGATAGACTGAAGAACTGTATTTAAAGAGAATTGATTATTGGATTAGCATATATAAATGTTATGGAATATTATTACCACTCAAAGGTGGTAAATATATAGATCTGGGAGTTTGGCTCTGAAGCAGTTAAATCAGTCTAGGTTGAATTGATTTCCCCACAGCTAAATAGAAGTGGCCTGGCTGGGTTACAAGGAGAAGAATGAAGTTATAGCAAGTATATAGTTCTAGGAGGTCAGTCCAGTGAGACTGCTATAAGGTGAAGATTGGTACCATAGAAAAATCACCAATCAGTAGACCTAGTTGGCCTTGACATAGAATGATTGTTTATAATGTATTTGTAAACATTGCTACTTTTAGGTAGATACATAATGATACTCTAATCCTAGAATCCAGAATAGAATGTAGTGAGAAGAGTTTTTGTAATAGTATATCTCAGGGAACTGACCCAGCCTTTTCAATATTTTCATTATTCTCTCAAAGGCACAGAAGGCATACTTTAAAAATTTATTGGTGACATAAACTTGGAGAAAGAACAAATATACTAGATGACTATCATATGCAAAAAAACCCAAAATCAGTATTTTAAAAACTTGTAATAGGACAAAATGATGAGCATTAGCCAAAATCAACAAGATGTAATTTAACAAGGATGAATAATTAAGTTCTGCACTTAGGCTAAACAAGGATGTTATCAATTAATGGATCTGTCAGTTTTATACCTATATGATAATGGATGCCTGACTTTATCATAATTCATGTAAAAAAGACCTAAAAATTTTAGTTGGCTAAACATGAAAAATTGCTAAGAGAAAAAAAAGGCCTAAAATTATCTTGGCTTGTATTAACAGAAAATTAGTTTTCAGAGTAAGGGAGCTAATACCTCCACTGTCACTGTACTCTGTGTTAGAACACATTTGAAGCAGTGTGTTCAGTTTGAGGCACCACATTTAAAAAAAAAAAAAAAAAAAACTTTACCAAACTAGAGAACATTCAAAGGAAGATGGACAGGATGGGAATAGTCCCCCAAACCATGTCACATGAAAAATAGTTAAGGGGACATATAAAAGCTGCCATTCAGATATTTGAAGGACTGCCAAATGGAAAAGGAACAGGCGTTTTTGCAAAATAGTGAGCTAATACTAGAACTATTCAAGCAGACACCAAAGGAACACAAATGATGCTGTCAGAAAGAATTTCAAAAGTACTGCTAAGGATTATGAAGTCTTGAGTTGGAAACTGAAGACTCCAAGGGAATAAGTTTTGTTTTCCTTGCTGCTGCCCAGGAGCAGGCAGGAATGTAAAAGGAAGAAATTAATTTGTGAACAACTTACTAAGAATGGAATTTCAATTTCCGTACTAAAGCTAAAATTATATTTATGACAGGCTTCTGTTCAGGGATGGAGTTTGCCTAACAAAGTCTGGTAAGAATATTTGCCTGATGTTTTGCAAGTCTAATCTATTTATTTTAGAGCAAAAAGGCTTTAAAATAAAAAAGAATAGAGCAAGGGGAGAATTGCCTAATGTATGTCCAGCAAACAATTTATCATAGAATGTTGCAACAATGAAGAGAAAATAGAAGATGGGCCAACCAATTGCTCATGGGAGACAAAATTCAAAAAGACAACCAATAGTAAACCCATGAACTCAAATGTTTATAGACAAATGTTCAAAATTTAAGGTATTAAAGAGGAACTAGAGGGTCTGATACAAGGAGGCAAATTTGACTAATATGTGTCACTAAGTCTTACAAGGAGAAAATCTATGATGAGTACATGATTTGGGGATATATATATATATATATATATGTATATGTATACACACACACACACACATAGGGATAGGAGGAGCTAACATATATTCAAAATTAAGGGAGACATCTTGGTAGCAAATTTCTCAAAGTTGCAATTTTCAATATATATGGAGCTGCCAAATCACTGTCAATTAGAGAAATGCAAATTAAGACAACTCTGAGATACCACTACACACCTGTCAGATTGGCTAAGATGATAGGAAAAGATAATGACGAATGTTGGAGGGGATGTGGGAAAACTGGGACACTGATACATTGTTGGTGGAACTGTGAATGAATCCAACCATTCTGGAGAGCAATTTGGAACTATGCTCAAAAAGTTATCAAACTTCATACCCTTTGACCCAGCAGTGTTTCTATTGGGCTTATATCCCAAAGAGATCCTAAAGGAGGGAAATGAACCCACATGTGCTAAAATGTTTGTGGCAGCCCTTTTTATAGTGACTAGAAACTAGAAACTGAATGGATGAATGATGAATTGGAGAATGGCTAAATAAATTATGGTATATGAATGTTATGGGATATTATTGATCTGTAAGAAATGACCAGGAGGATGATTTCAGAGAGGCCTGGAGAGACTTACGTGAACTGATGCTAAGTGAAATGAGCAGAACCATGAGATCATTATACACGGCAACAACAAGACTTTACAATGATCAATTCTGATGGACGTGGCTCTCTTCAACAATGAAATGATTCAGACCAGTTCCAATTGTTCAGTGATGAAGAAAGCATATATATTCAGAGAGAGGCCTGTAGGAACTGAATGTAGACCATAATATATCATTTTCACACTTTCTGTTGCTGTTTGTTTGCATTATGTTTTCCTTCTCAGTTTTTTTTTTCTATCTAGATTGATTTTTCTTGTGCAGCAAGATAACTGTATAAATATGTATATATTGGATTTATCATATATCTTAACATATTTAACATGTATTGGACTACCTGCCACCTAGGGGAGGGGGTGTGGAGAAGGAGGGAAAAATTTGGAACAGAAAGTTTTGTAAGGGTCAATGTTGAAAATTTACCCATGCATATGTTTTATAAATAAAAAGCTTTAATAAAAAATAAAAAAACAATATATATGGAGCTGTTTCAAATTTATAAAGAGCCATTCCCCAATTGATAAAGGTCTGGTAATATGAACAGCTATTTCTTGGGGGGCTGAGGGAGATGGCTATTGCCATATGTAAAATTGTACAAATTCACTACTAATTAGAAGTTGAAGTAATTCTGAAAAGCAATGTGAACTTATACACAAAAAGTCACTAAATTGTACATGCTCTTTGATTCAGCTATACCACTTTGAGATTTTACCAAAAAAAAATCAAAGAAGTAGGGAGAAAAGTCCTACAAAAATATATAGCATCTCTTTTTTGTGGTAACAAAAAACTAGAAACTAAGAAGATGTCCATCAACTGAGTAATGGCTGAATTAATTGTTGCATATGAACATAATGGAATATTATTGTGCTAAAAGAAATTAAGAAATAGATGATTTCAAAAAGAAAAATACAGAATGGGGTAACTAAAATCAGAAGAATTTATACTATAATATCAATATTATAAAAATTATAAAAATGAAGGATTTTTATAAACTGAAAAAAATGAAATAAGTAGAACCAGAAGAAAAAAAATTATACATGGTAAATGTACAACATGGTAAAGACAAGCAATGACTATTCATGATCCCAGAGGACTAATTATGAAATATACTATTTACTTCCAATGAAAAAGTGATAGATTTAGAGTACAGAATTTACAGATGTGTGTACATGTGTGTGTGGATATATACATGTATGAAATATACATGTGTACATTATTTATATAAATTTGTATATGTGTGTGCACATGCATAGCATATAAATTATTTTTCTTTACCTCCTACTGTCCTCAAGATTCTCCTCTCCAACTAAGTATGAGACTTTGGGGGTGGATGGGATGATATATAGACAGGACAATGTTTAAGGTCCTTTCAAGCTCTAGTATATATATGTCATTCCACAGCTGATAAAGGTCTAAAGAAATGAACAGGCAGTTCTCAAAGGAAAAAAAAAACCAGACTATATATTACCATATGTAGAAGTATACTAATTCACTACTAATTAGAAAATTTCAAACTAAAAAATTCTGAGATTCCAATCTATCCTATTTGCAAAGATGCCTAAAAGGGAAAATGATAAATATTTAAAGGATTGTGGGAAAACAGGCACGTTTAGTTTATGGTCATATAGTTATCCCAGCATTCCTTTCCTCTCTGCTGGGTGAATGCAGGGAAACCTTATAATAATCAGTCTCCCCAGAGATGGGGTTAGTAATGGGACTGGCAAAAATCTGAATGATTGCAGAACACCTTTATAAGAAATAAAAGTAACAAGAAATAAAATAAGAGTAAAGCATATTTTTGTTTATAAAGACAGATCAAAAAAACATCAACAGTGATAACAACAATCTGACAGAAAAACATAGGCTGCAAATTAATAAGATTTCATCCAGGCTGTAGGTTCTCTGTCTCAGGGCACAGAATAAAAATTATGAGGAGGCAAAAACTAAGGGGAAAAAAGTTGTCAAAAGGAGAGCTTGAGTGTCCAATGGTTTGGGCAAAATCTGTGTTTCAGGAAGAGAGCTAGATTTGGATTTGAAACTTGCCTCTGCCTCTAGTGACTGTGGGGCTTCCAGTCTGTGCCTCTGTTTCCTCATCTGTAAGGGACAAGGGAACCTCTGAAATTCTTTCCAGTCCTAAATCCACAATCCCATAACCATTCATTTGCCATTGATTCATTTATTCATCCATCAAACATAAATGCAATTGTGTTGGGCACAAAACGAGAGTTAAAGTTCGAGTAGGAGATGATTCTGCCTTTCCTCAGGGGGTTTTCAGTCTAGTAGGATCTTAAGATACAAATACGGAAAACTAGAATGCATAATAATTAATGATAAATGCACTGAAGGGCTATGAAGCAAAAGTGTGGTCTGAGGAAAAAAATCATTAGTGCCTAGTATGGTCATGCCTTAGCATCATCAGCTCAAGTCCCAACACATCTGTTGATTTTGTTAAACAATGTGGCCATTTCACCTCTCAAGCTCTGGGGAGATGTAGAGTAGATGTAGATGAGAGGGGGAGGAAGGGAAAGAGAGAGGAAGAGAAAGAAGGAGGGAGGGAGGGAGAGAAAGAGGGAGAAAGGAAGAGACAGCAGGAGGGAGGGAGAGAGAAAAGAAGGAGGGAGAAAGAAAAGGAGAGAGGGAGGAAAGAAGAAAGGAAGAAAGGGAGGGAAAGAGAGGGGGAGAGAGAGAGATACTTATTAAATGCTTACTATATGTTCTGATATTACAAATATAAGCAAAAAGAAAAACAACATCTAATCCTATTTGGATTTTGGGAGGCAAAGATACTAATTGGCTTGCTATTTCTTCCTCAAGGTTCATTTTACAGATAAGGAAACTGAGGCAGAAAAGTAAGTTAAGGGTCATATAGTAAGTGTCTGAAGCTAGATTTGAATTCAGGAAGATGAATGTTTCTGACTCCAGGTCTAGCACTCTATCTATTATACCATCTAGCTGCTTTATATTCTAATGGGGGAGGGGAAATTAAACATAAGAAAGAGCTGAAAATGGAGATGGAAAAGAGAAGGACACTAGAGTTAAGATAGAGTAGTCCAGGGAGTCTGTTTGAAGTGTTTGAAGTGGGTATGACTGGTATGGGTACTTCCTCAAATGGAGGTTCTAGGGAAGAACTTACCAATTGGAGGAGTACAGATGAGGAAAGACTGATGATTATATAGAATACTTTATAAACACAAGTACAATTTCTTTTGGGCAAACATCTTGCTGATAGCCTCTGTCCTTGGGATTAGGCAAGGGCAGGTTTGATTATTGTCTATCACTACTCGAGGAAGGAGGAACCATTTGGGAACTTAGAGGCATTTTGCCAGTATACCATTACCAAAGCACAGGATGAATTCTGATAAACAAAACAAATATAAAATCATTCCTAGAAATCCCAAGTGATAAGTAACAAGATGAATGACTGCCATAAATGAGCAGGGACTTCTATTAATATGAAGTCTTCAAGGTCATGGGATAAAAGAGCATCTATTTGGTTTCTAAACGCATTCAGTGCCCTAGTATCTTCTGATAACCCCATCTATTGTGTTTGAAATAAACCAACATTGGATCCCATTCAGCATTTATTGCCAGAATGATCTGAAGAATCATTCAACCAACAAGTCAGTCAATCATCAAACAAGTAAACAGAAACTTTTATTCAAACATGAAGTTTTAGTCTATGCCACAGTTCTATAATATGGATAGCATTATAATTGACATTCATATAGTATTTTAGAATTTGCAAAGCACTTTATATATGTTTATTCATTTGAGTTTACCACAGGGAGGTAGGAGTATGGATATTATTATCTCCATTTTATAGATAAGGAAACAGTTATAGGGAGATTAAAAAGCATGGTCATAGTCACAAATTGAAAGGCAAGATTTGTAAACCTAGGTGTTCCCAATCTTAAATCCAATATGTTATTCACTCTGCAACACTATCTCTCCATTGTAACAAAATTATTGATTTATTATCCTGATCTTGTGTCTCCAGAGGCTGTTAGGAGGGGCAACAAGGTGATACAATGGATAGAATACTGGGCCTAGACTAATGAAGATCTGAGTTCAAATCTAGCCTCAGACCTTTAGTTGTGTGATCTTGGGTAAGTCACTTAACCCTGTTTGCCTCAGTTTCCTAATCTGTAAAATGAGCTGGAGAAGGAAATGGCCAACCATATAGTATCTGTGCTAAGAAAACCCCAAATGGAGTTATGAAGAGCGGGACTGAAACACTCAACAACAATAGGTTTATTAGATAGGAATAAAATTCTACACTAAAGGTATTCCCTGGGAGGAGTCAGTCTGATCATTCCAATAGCATGGCTGAGATACAAGAACCTGCATTCACACAGAAGACATAGTGTTTTGAGTTTTGGATCCATTTGTTAGCTGTGTGATTTTTGGTAAAGTCATTTAACCTCATATGGCTTCTGGGTCCTCACCTAAAAAAATGAGGATAATAATACCTGTATTACAAACTTCATCTAGATATATGAAAAACATCTTTATGTCCTTTAAAGTACCATGGATAATATTTTTTATCTTTAAGAAAATGTTTAAAAGTTTTATTGATGTAGTTCATTTTATGAACATTATAAACATTAACAGGTTACTCCAACTCCACCAATTATCCTTTGTAATAAAGTTAAAATAATTAATAAAATTAATAATACAGTTACATCATATAAAAAGATATGCAACATACACATTTTTCTCCTGGTTCTGTTCATTTCATTCTTTATCAGTTTATAAAAATTCTCAAAATTATTTCTTTTTATATTATTGGTATTAGAGTTTTGATTGTTCCTTTGGTTCTGCTTACTTCCCTCTGTATCAGTGCATTTAGAGATTTCCATATTTCTTTCCCCATTCCTTACAGCACAAGAGTATCTAAATCCCTACAGCTTATTTAGCCATTCCTCAGTTGATGGTCATATATTTAGTTTTTAATTTAGTTTTTTTTTACTACCATTAAAAAAGAATGCTATAAATGTTTTTGTATATATAAGATGTAGTGGTATAACTGGTAAAAAGGGAAAACACTTTTTTTTTTTTTTTTTTTTTTTAGCAATTTGTGTTTATGTGTAGAATCTCGAATTACTTTCCAAAGGGCTACACTGATTCATGGTTCCATCAACAATGAATCAATGTGCTTATCTTCCCACCGCCCCCTTTATTCCATTTATCCTTTTTCCTTTTTGCCATTTCAATCTGTTGGGTGTGAGGTATTCAGAATTATTTTAATTTGTATTCTCTAATTAAGAGTGGAAAATAAATATTTATGCAGTATCTATTATGTGCCAAGCACTGTGCTAAGTACTTTTACAAATATTATATCATTTGATTCTCATAATAGCCTTGTGAAGTAGTTGCTTTTATTATCCTCATTTTACAATGAAGAAACTGAGGCAGAGATTAAGCGATTTACCCTGGATAATAGAGCTAGAAAGTATATGAGGTTAGATGAATATTGAGCCTTTTCCAACCTTGCTTAATTCTAGTGGCTTCCTTCTGTTAACTATTTGTTATTTATCCTGTATATATTTATTTGGTATATGTTTGTTTGCATGTTGTTTCCCTGATTTTATTATAAGCTCCTTGAGAGCAGGGACTGCCTTTTCCCTCTTTTTGTATCCTCAGAACTTAGCATAGTACAAAGTACTGTTTATTGATTTATTGATTGATTGATTTCTAATTCCAGAACTTTAGCCACCAGCTTCCTCTAATTAGTTATGATTTGGAGCATTGTTTCCCCTCTCCCCATATGCCTATAGATAGTCTTGAGAACTGCCTGTTTATATACTGAGACTTTTCCTTAATCAGAAAAAAGGCTTTTATCATAGAAGATAATTTTGATTACATAAAATTTTTAAAGTTTCTGCATAAACAAATCCAATAAAGCTAAGATGAAAAGGAAAGCAATTAACTGGGGATAAAAATCCTTCCAGCAAGTTTCTCTATTAAAGGTCTCATTTCCAACATAAATAAAGAAATTTATAAGACTAACTTCCATAGAGTTATAAATCATTATCTAGTTTGTTGATATTATTGAGTACTTTTTATATTTATAACATTACATTAGGCACTGTGAGAAATATGAAGGAATGAAAGAATACTCCTTACCCTTGAGTACAAAACACGCACCTATAGAAAGCTAAATAGTCATAAAAGACAGTATATTTTAAGCCTAAAGTGAGTGATGCAGAGAGATGGACCACAGTCCAATATGACTACAACTTGGAACTGGAATGGAAACAACTAGAGATCAAAAAAAGAGCTAGACATTCTGGGTAGAAGTAGTTTGGGAATCAAAAGGAGCTTGAACTGTGCCTGGAATAGGATTTGAATAAATGGAAAGGAGATAATAAATATTCTATTTGACTATACAGAGAACAAATGGGGGGAAAGTATGATGGGGATGCATAAGATACTGAAAATCAGGCAAACAAAAGTATTTATTAGGTGCTTAACATGTGACCAACACTGGTATACAGAAACAAAAATGAAACAATCCCCATCCTCAGAGAACTTGTATTCTAGCAAGGGAAAACAATGTATACCCATATGTACAGGCAAAATACAATTTCACTGGCAAAAGAAACTCCTAGGTAAGAAAGACTCTACCAAAAGAAATCAGCTACTTCTCTGCAATTTATTATCTTACAGAGATGCCCAGAACAGTGGGAGTTTAAATAACTCGCCAGTGTTACACATTCTGTCTATGTCTATGTCTTTGTCTATGTCTATGTCTATGTCCATGTCTTTGTTTATGTCTATTTCTATCAGGATTTGAATTAAGGTTTGTCCATCTTTTGCACTACTGCTTTTCTCTCTATATGGATATTCAAAGTAAATGCAAGAGTAAATTCAAAGTAATATTATGGAGGGGACACTAGAGACTACGGGATTAGGAAAGGCTTCATTTTGGAAGTGGAGTTTGGCCTGAACACTGAAGAGAATTCAGAATATGAAGAAATGAAAGTGGGGGATGGAGCCAAGATGGCGGAGTGAAAAGGTGACTTTCTGCCTCTCCTCCGATCTTCTCTCAAATCAACAATAAAATAAGCCTCTGAACTGATCTTCAAGTCAACGAACTCAGAAATATTTGGGCACGGCTCTCTGGAGAACTTAATATCAGGTTAGTCGGACTCGGACAGAGAGATAAATAGACGACAACTGTGCAGGCCGGAAGTGAGGGTGGGACTCAGCTCGGCTCATCGTGGAAGAAATTCCAAACTCCAAACTCCAAATTCCAAACACCTGGAGTTTATCTGAGGCACTCGGGACACTCTGCCCTGATTGGGGACAGGTGTTCTGGCAGACTTGCCTTG
>JAJPUD010003480.1:88386-103371 GCA_023553655.1 Myrmecobius fasciatus
GAAGGAAGGAAGAATGGAAGGAAGGAAGGAAGGAAGGAAGGAAGGAAAGAGCAAGTAAGGAAAAGAAGGAAGAAAAGGAAGGAAGCAAAGAATGTATTAAGTACTTGCTATGTACCTGGTACTCTCCTAGTTGCTAGAGATAAAAATACAACAAGTCAGTCACTCCTTATTTTCCTGGGACTTACTTTCCAATTATGGAAGACAATGTGAAGAGATTGATTCAGTTTAACAATAAGTTGTTAAAAACAAAGTCCTGATAACTTAGCTGAAGAGCTCATATATCCCCTAATTTGATGAAGTATGTCACCTTCTAAAACATTTTGGGAAATTTGTAAACATTATAATTTATGCTTTAAAATTTTGTCAGCTCTTTTGAACATTTGTATGAGCTTTATGAAGTTATTTAGCTGTTAACTATATTGTGAATCTTAAAGGTTTTGAAGGTAAAGAAAACAAAGGAAAGGAGAAAGATGATTTTACGTAATGGGGCAAAGAAGATTGATTTGCAGAAACAATTGGCAATTTGAATGAAATATCTGGTTAGAATATCACATGGAAAAGTATTGATTTTGTTTAAATAATTTTAATTGGTATGTATGTTAAAATTTGAAGGGACTGTAAATCACATGAGATTCCTTTCCATTTTGGGATAGGTTATGTTATGTTTATTTGGCAATTATTTGTTGGAAATTGTGAAATTGATAATTAAGTAGGGGTTATCATAATATTGAAACCTAATAAAAAATTAAATTAAAGATTATTGATTTTATAGGTTGTTGAAGACAGGGAAACAGTATGTTGTAGCCTTGGCAGCCAAGGAGAAGTGTTATGGTCAGGAATGGTGAGAAGACAGCATGATTTACTGACATGGACTTTGTAGGAATGATGGTGTGGATCTGATTGCTATTCTCAGTATAAAGGTGGAAGCTGATATTTGGAGGAAAGAGGGAAGAGGAAGTTGGAGATGAACAAGTAAATATAATGAGCCCTCACCAATGGAAACACTGAGGTTCAGGGAGGGACCACTATTAGGAGAATAAAGGGGAAGGTAAAGGCACAAGCATTTATTAGGTGCCTACTGTGCCAAGAGCTTTCTAAATATTATCTCATTTGATCCATTTAGCAACCCTAGGATGTAGATATTATTCCCATTTTACAGTTGAAAAAACTGAGATTAAGAGACTTTCCTAGAGTCACCCACCTGGCACCTATGTAAGGCTGGATTTGATTGCAGATCCATTGCTCTGTGTACTATAGTACTTCCAACTGCCCAGGAGCATGACCAGAGAGCAGCAGCAGTCTGGAAAAATGAGACTGGGCTAGTTATCATGAGCATCAGACAAACTTAGGAAGTGAGAAAAGCTTTTCTCTACCCTCCTCACCTCTCACTTTCTCTTTCTGGGACCAGATATCCTATCTTTATCCTACCAGCTCTCTTCATTGACTCATTCACATTCCCTAGAAGAGGCTAGATAGTATAGTGAATAGAGCATTAGATCTGGGGTCAAATTAGAATGGAGTTCGAATCCAGCCTTAGATACCCATCAGCTATAGCATCCTAAGCAAGTCACTTAACTTCTGCCTGCCTAAATTTCTTCACCTGTAAAATAGAAATAATAATACCTATCTCCAAAGGTTGTTGTGAGGGAAAAAAAAATAAGATAACATGCATTATAGCACTTCCCAAACCTTGAAGTCCCAGGTGAATGCTAGCTAGTTATTACATCATATTAATAATCTAGAAATAAATATATTTTTTTTGCTTTTTTGCTCCCCTATATTTATAAGCTTCCTAAAGTCAATCTAGAAATAAGTATAATTTTTTTTGCTTTTGCTCCCCTGAATTTTTAAACTTCCTAGAATCACTGATATGGAAATAGGTTCTCTGTGGCTTGGAAATTATTCTTGTGTTCCTGCTGTTTATTACTTACTAAAGTTATAATCTTTTGTTTGGGACATTACAATTAGTTGCCACTGGAGAGGATTATAATCCCACAAAAAAAGGATTAGAAATTCAGATAATAAGTAAACAGGGAAGGAGCCATTTAAAACTTCCTTTGCATTTTTGAAAGGTCTTCTAGGAGTCTTGCCATCTAAAATGGAAAATTTAAGGCAAGATGGCAGCATGACTAGTCCCAGAAAGAAAGACCAGGAGGCTCAGTTCCTAGAGAAACTAAAAATCTTAAGATGTTCAGCCATCACAGCCAGAGCTGTTAGGAACAGCGCTGTATTAGATATCATGACCATAGGCAATGATGTGGATTGGTTTGCTGAGCTCCTGAGCCAAGGATGATTGTGAATAACAGTTAACAAGACCAGCATTTATATAGAACTTTAAGGTTTGCAAAGTGTTTTATATATCTTATTTGGTTTTCACAACAACTCTATCAAGTAGATGCTATTACTATCCACATTCTTCAGATGAAGAAATTGAGTCTAAGAAATTGAGATCATTGGTGTAGGATCATATAGCTAGTTAAGTGTTTGAGGCAGATTTAAATCCAAATTTTCTTGACTCCAGGTAATGCTCTAGTTGCCTAGGAAAAAAGTACTTTGCACACTTTAAAAGGAGCTATTTATCTAATCCAATCTGAATAAATATTTATTAAGAGCCTATTTTGTACCATGCACTGTGCTGAGTGCTGGGAGATGTTGTTATTGTTGCAGTTGTGTGACTCTGGGCAAATCATGTAACCTTAATTACCTCAATTTCCTCATCTGTAAAATGACCACTCCAGTATCTCTGCCAAGAAAATGCCAAATGGGGTCAGGAAGAATTGGTCATGACTCAAAATGAATGAACAACAAGGAGTTTACTACATGCCAGGGATTGTGCTAAGTGTTAAGGATATGATTAATAAAAAGAATGATGATTCCTGCCCTCAAAGAGCTTACAATCAAATGGGAGATTATATACAAAGGAGGAAGGAAAGATGGGAGAAAGGGAATCTCATTTTGGCAGAGTCTGACTCTGTGGTATTTAAACCAGCAGGAGCAGCAGATGCAGAATGAGTCAGAAAATCCAGTTTCTGACCTCTATAAAGAATGGCATTGGGAGAAATTTGGTACTCCACCCTTTAAATCTTCTAATCAGAGGAGAGAGGAGGCTGAGGGAGGAAGCCTTTTTCAAGGTTTGAGTTAGAAGCATAGTGATGAGATTAGAAGTGATGAGTTTATTTTGGGAGGGGCATCTTGTTCTGCTGTAATCGAAGGCAGAAAGAGCAGCAGATATGAATCATTATTTTACCACAATCCCTTTGCTCTTGCCCCCCAATTATATGTAAAAATAGCATTCATGTGTCCCATGAGGAATGATTTTTTTAGTTACATTCATATTATCTCTAGAAAGCTTTATGTTTATTTTTTAAAATTTTAGAATTGATTTTATGTGTGCAAAAATGTTATTGGCAGCCCTTTTTGTAATGGTAAGAAACTGAAAATTGAGTGGATGCCCTTCAGTTGGAGAATGGCTGAAAAAGTTATGGTATATGAATGTTAGGGAATATTATTGTTCTGTAAGAAATGACCAGCAGGATGATTTCAGAGAGGCCTGGAGAGACTTGCATGAACTGTTGCTGAGTGAAATGAGCAGAACCAGAAGATCATTGTATACAGCAACAAGATTTTCAACAGCGAGGTGAGTCAGACCAGTTCCAATGATCTTGTGATGAAAAAAACTATCTGCACCCAGAGAGAGAACTGTGGGAACTGTGTGTGGATCAAAATATAGCATTTTCACTCCTTTTGTTGTTTGCTCGCATTTTGTTTTCTTTCTCATTTTTTCCTTTTTGATCTGATTTTTCTTGTGCAGCATGATAATTGTAGAAATATATGTATATATATATAAGAATTGTGCATATTCAACATATATTGAATTACTTGCTATCTAGGGGAAAGGGTCAGGAAAAGGGGGGAATTTGGAACAAAAGGTTTTGCAAGGGTTAATGTTGAAAAATTGTCCATAATATGTTTTGAAAATAAAAAGCTTTAATAAAAATAATAAACAAAGGAACTGATTACATGACATGGGAATCACTGGCACAATATGGCGTGCCCTCATCAGAAAAGATGCTGTGCTCTGTGAGCAAAGCAGAATTGAATTATCTCAGAAAACTGAAATGTACAAAGTTAGAGAAGCCTCCCCAAATGTTCAGAGGGACTATTTGTGTCCGACTTGTGGCAGAGCATCCCGAGCTCATACTGATCTGTCAGCCAAATCAGACACACTGTAATTTGACTCTAACATAGTGATGCCATTTTGATCCTCTTCAAGAACAAAGGACAACAACCATGAAAGATAAACTGTATTCATGCTGGGGGGGAAAGTGGCATTGGCTGTTGAGAAGATGGTGGCCCTGGTCCCTGCAAACTCTCCATGCTTGTGTTCTTCAGAAGAGATCTGGCTGTCATCAGGGCTTCCTCTGGTAGTTGAATATAGAGCTCTTGCTGGACTTAAAGTTACCTGGGATCTCTTCCCTACTTTGATTGGTCCTGAGTGTTATAACAGAAAGGACATGGACTGGAAGGACCCATAGCTTCTGGTTGTGGATCTGGCACTCGCTACCTGAAAAAAATACCTAGGGAGCATGGGGTGTTCAGGGAGGACCAGAGATGGGAGGGTTTGATGAACCTTTTGCAGGGCTGCTCATCCATATTTGGTATCTACCTACCACCCAACTCTTACCTGTGTCTCCAAGATGCTGCAGCCACAACCCAGTGAAACTATCTTAACAAATGACCTAAACCAGATTGAAAGTGACCTACAGACCTGACCCATAGGTCAGTTAGCAGAGAGTACCTAATTAAGTGAAGACTTCCCCTGGAGGGATGGGCAGATAAGAACAATTTGTTTCAATGGCCCTGAAGGTGGCTAAAGCTGGAGCTATGCAGTACTTAGAGCTTAGTCAGTCATCAGAGACTCCACTCTGGAGTCATTCACTGCCAATCAAGTGTGCTATTTTGGCATTTGTCTAACCATTGCACTTCAATGATTCTGGAAGAGAGAGAGAGGCTGACAGTGTCACATAAATCCTATTTATGCATGAATCAAAAGACAACACCCATACCATTTTACTATTTTAGAAAATGATGGCGTGCTTGCTTCAGCAGCACATATGTTAGAAAATGAAGGCAAAATTTGCCCAGAAACAATCATGGTAGCCTGCTTGCATGGGTTATGGATGATGGACAATGCTTTTGAGCTTTCTCAATCACCACTTGTTCCCATGCTCTATAGCATAATGTTTTCTGTAGGTGTTGGACATTTTCAACAAGGTTGAAAATGGCATCAAGGTCAGTTACTGCACTGATGGTAAATTATTTACCTTTGAAAAGGCTACAAGCCAAGGCTAAAGTGGAAGGAGAAGTGGTCTATGACTTTTTGTTCACAGATGATCGTGTGCTCAATGCAGCTTCTGAGGCTGCAGTGCAACAAAGTGTAGATCAGTTCTTTGCTGCTAGAGCTAATTTTGGCCTAACAACCAATACCAAGAAAACAGAAGCTCTCTATTAGCCAACACCATACCATCTATATGTGAATTCATCAGTTGCAGAAAATGGAGAAATTTTGGCTGCTGTGGAGAAGTTCATTTGTCTTGGGAGTATCCTCAAACCCAGATATCCAGTGGTGATATTTTTTATTAAAAAAAAAGATGTGGAATTTTAGAGTTGGAAAGAACTTTAGAAATAATTTATTGCAATTTTGAGGAGTAGAAAATAGCCACTTACAAAATGACAAACCCTTGGCCCATGCATTTTCATAAGAGAAGGTACCCAGGTGGTCCTGGACAGTTACAATTATTCTTCACATCAATTTAAAAGTAACCCCCTCATGGGGGTGGAAGAAGAGATATAATAAGTGAGATTCTAGTTTGTCAGAACTGACTCATTCCTGTTGACACATGCACCTTGGAATACCAGATGGGAAAATGGGTTGATAATTATATTTTGCAATTTGATTATTGTTTCAAGCCATTTTGGGGGAGGGTTTGCCATAGTCCCTAGTGGTTCATCCAGGATGCAAAAATAAATAATAGCAGGCAATAGTATAGTTAGGAATGTTCTGGGGTCCAGGACCTTATGAGAGCAAACCATTGGCCAGTTTTCATTATTACCAGAATTTGTACATAGTGTTTTGGATCATGATTACCTGTAAAGTATTATTTATTTGAGAACTCTATAATTCTATTATATTCTGAAAGGTAAGATGGGGCAAGGGATGTGTGTGAAAGTAGCAGGTGCAGAAATACCAATGAAATCTCACTCCTTAGATGAGGTTACCATGTGCTTGTGGTGACATTGCATTCCTAGGAGAAGGAAGTCTTTAGATTATATAACAATGTACTGGTTGATCTAAGGAAAATGGGAACATGGTGATTTTCCACCTTCCAAATATTCCCTCCTTCTGGCCTTTCCTGTGAATAGAGAGTTAGTAAGGGTTTTATATTACTTCAGTCTTCTATGACAACTGACACTGTATGTAGGCAACAAAGTTGATTTGGGAACAGCTTGACAAAATTGTGCTGTGCAATGGGAGAAAAGAGGGAAATGGGAGAATGGAGTAATATATGATCAAACCTGAAAATGGAAAGAAGTAATCTCCAATCTTCTACTTAACTTCTATTGATACATTTCCCTCTCTACATTAACTACCAGGTGTCTCTGATTAAGAACAGAGCTGGAATACCCATTTCTTAAAGGTTATCTACAATATAATTCTTTGCCTTCTCCTGGATCCTTTTCCATTTTAAAGAAGGTTCATACCTGTTACTATCTCATTAAAAATGTTAATGTTTCATTTTATTTTATCACACCTACTGGCAATAAATGTCTTCATAACATTAAATGTTGTCTTCATAACATTTATTGCCTGAACCATTCATTCATTCAGCAAACATGGATTCAGTACATCAATGGGTATTTATTAAATACCTATTATGAGCAGGAATTAAGGATAGAAAGAAAGGCAGAAGATAATTCCTATCCTTAAGGAACTTACAATCTAAATGAGGAGGCAACATGCAAAACCCCCAAAAAACCAAACCTACCTACAAACACAATATAAAGAAAATAAACTGGAAATAATCAATAGAGGAAAAACACTTACTATGTGCAAAGCACATAAGCACCAGGAAAATTATGATAAAGTTCAGATTTCTGGAACCTACATGAAGTTTTCTAGCTAAAGATTAGTATAGTGTGGAGTAATAATATTCACTAATCTTGGGGTCAGAAGACCTGAATTTGAGTTCTGAATTTTTGTACTGAGAAGCTCTATGTCCTTGGGCAAGTGAGCTTTGAATTCCTCAGTAAATTGGAGATTATAAGACCTGTATTTTCTACCTCATAAGGTAGATCTTAAAAGAGGATGTGAATGTGAGTTCCCTTGTCTCTCCAGTTCTGAGTACAGTATCTGGCACACAATAGGCATTTAATAAATGTTTACTGATGAATTCCAATTTTATAAAGGAGGAAACTGAGAAAACCATTGTCACACAACTAGTGTCTAAGACTCAGGCCTTCCTGATTTTAGGTCCAGCAATCTATCTAACCACTGTGCCACTTAACCATCTTTCTTTCAAGATAGCTCACAGTTCCTGAGGTACTCTACCTGCCACTTCCAGACTTCCTCTATACCTCTTTGCATTTGCAGTTTATCTGTAGAATTACTTAACATTCATAAAGTAGCTGCTGGGAACTTAATCCTTTTTTTTTTTTGTATAATATAGGATGTTTTTCTTTTTTTTAACCCTTTGTATTCTCTGTGGCTATTTTCCTTGAGCAACTCCTACTTGAGACTTTTCTTATGGACATTTTTTTTTTTGTGAGCTATCTTCTGGCCAGGACATTTTGACAAGCATTGAAGATAATAGTAGGGGCCCATAAAAATTGACTAAATGAGTGAATAAATTTTTTTTGTGTGATTTGTTCAAAGATCTGATTCTTTCAGGTCCTTTTCATGAATTCACCATTGGAAGGGACTCCCCAGAGAGGTTATCTAATCTCCAATTGAAAAATAATCCATACCTTATTGAGGGGGATTCACTTGTTTGTTCAGTCATTTCAATCGGGTCTGACTCTTTATGACCCCATTTGGGGTTTTCTTGGCAGGAGTTAGCTATTTCTTTTTACAGTTCATTTTACAGATGAGGAAACCAAGGCAAACAGAGGCAGATTTGAACTCAGAATTTCCTGACGATAAGCCTATGTTCTATTTATTGCACAGTACTTTGCACATTGCACAAGTACTTAATATTTGAAATTGAATTGAATTAGGTAAGAAATATTCATCATCCATCTGGACTTTCCCCTGTGGATATTTAGATTAAACTCTTTCAAGTGATTATGGATCTCATAAAAGGTGTTACAATGTTTGGGCAATTATGTTATCTGCCAACAAGGACACATATAGAGTAAAATATTATATGTGGTCATAAGTGGTTAGTGAGTTCAGATCAATGAGATAATATTTGTAAAAAGTGCTTAGCACATATATAAATACTTATTCTCCCTACTCTCTTCCCCTTCCAATTCTTGCAGCAATGGTTATTTTTTGAGGCTGGTAATATTTTTTCCCCAAAACTCCCTTGCTGTAATACATTATATAATTCCACAATCTGAAAAATTGCATTGTAATTCTTTTTACAGAATTACATACCAAAATTATTTCTACTCTCTTCAGTAGCCCCAGCTGTAAAATGGGAGACTTTCTTTTTCTATTTAAAAGGAGATTGCAGTTACAGACTCTACAGACTTTGGAGTATTGAAATAATTATATAAAAACTGCAAGACCTTTCTGAAGGCCCCCTTCTGTCCTGTAAAGGCAGGAAATCTCACCACATGAAGGTGGGAGAAAAATCAGGAAATGGTCTTGAATTGATTATGTGTTGGTGAATATTTCAAGGCAGGCATCTGAGGCCAAATGCTTCCATCCAGCTGGGCCCCACATGGATAAAAAGGGGGCCTGGTCTCCATGGGCCTTCAGAGCACACTGTGCAGGAAGCTGATCTCTTCAATGGACATTTCAAAGCCAGTTTCCAGTCAAAGGTCACTACAAACAGAGGAAAACCTAAACAGATGTAAGTCAAGGCAGGCCAAAGAGATCATCACTAAAACAGAACCTAAGAAATAGGGCCAAGCTTCCCTTGTCTGTATTGGGGCAAATACAAATTACTATTTCATCCAGGTCTTACTCTGATCTCAGGATTGCCCCAATTAAAGGTCTAATAAGCATTTTTCTAGCAGCCCTATGGAGAAACTGGCACATATCCAAGGGAGGGGGAAAAAAAAGGCAATGATGAAAAACTCTAATTAGAATAGGATTCTCTTTCTGGAGTTCATAGACCCCAAAGGGGTCATTGGATAGATTTTAGGCTATCAATGAATTCTAATGGGAAAATAAATTATATTATTTTTACTAACTTTTGATTTCCTTTGTAATCCATGAATTTTATTTAATTAAATCATATTTAAATATATTCTTCTTCTGGTAAGAAATCCATAGGATTCTCCAGACTGCAAAAGAGATCTATGATACCAAAAAAAAAAAAAGTTGAGAACTCCTGACATATATTCTGACCAAGGCATTAATTAGGTTATGGAAGTCACTCTACCTGATCTCTATGCCCCAAGGCTGCCTTTAAATTTGAATTTCTGTGTCTGTATTTTCCCTTTCTTACAAATTCCTACAGAAGTCAATCTTGGAAAAACTCATCAGTTGTACGAGCACCTGGACATGGGACTTGACAGTCACTGATGTCTTGCTTTTTTCACCCACAACTACAAGTTCTTTACTTAGATGGACACTGACAAAAAGCCAAATAACTAAGAATTAATAGGGACTTTGAATTTTATTCGACTTGAGGGCCTCTGTGACCCAAAGTTGGTTCAAAGATGTAATTCTTGCCTTCCTAACTTTTTTCCTGAGTGCTATGGAGAAACCTAGGGCCTTATTTTTTTTTTACCAGAAATGCATTTATTTTGTATATTTCAAAAGAAAATTATCTGAAATCTTGGCTTAGGGATTCACAGAGGTCAGACAGGGTAGGGTGCCAAAGACCTACTTTTGCTTTGTGGGATGGTGGTGATGATGGAAGCCACCTGCTTCTGACTGAGTTTGTTGTGAACACAGCTCTACGTGGACACTCTGTTCTCCACACCCACCTTTCAAACAGAACAGTCTAGGCTGGGCAAACAAAGCCATCCACCAGCTCGTGGCACACAGGTCAGGGAACAGGAAATCTGCAAGGGCCCTTCCATCACCCAGTTCCACCCTCTCATTCTACAGAGGAGGACAGTGAATCTCAGGATAATCAAGGTCACACAGCAGGTAATCCAGAAAGACCAGGAAAGGGCAGGAAAGCCTCCAGTTCTCTCTTTGCCATGGTGGACAGGGGCACTCAGATGGTAGCCTCTCTACACATGTGGCTGAGCCACTTGAGCTTCTCCTCACCTGGGTTTCACAGCTATATATTTATTGCAAAAATCTCCCAGATTACTGGACTTCAGCTAGGTTTTAAAATCACAGAACCAACAGACAAGCATTATGTAGTCCTCATGGGGAAAAAATGAATTCCCAGTATAACATCTGTTTGACTGGACCTCCAGAGCAGTGCTGTGCTGGGCTAAAGACCTCATGGGAAGGAAAGTCGTTTAAAACTTTGTTAAAGATCCTAGGCGTTATTGCTTTTCATTTTTGTTTCTTTGTGTGGGTGTGCTTAGCTATGTTAAGGGTCCATCCAACAAGATGTAAAAATAATACTTCCCATTCAATAACAAAACTGTTTACCAGAACAATACCTAGCACACAGGAAGTATTTAATAAATGCTTGTTTATTTGACTACCTATATAATCATCTCTATTTATCCTTTCCCTAGACCTCAAGAAAAAAAAGGCTCAAGTAACTTTTTAAAAATTAGGATGACAGTGATTTTCAGAGGATAGATGATGCTTTAGGTTACTACCTCTTGACAGAGAGGTAATGGATTTGAGATGAAAAATGAAATATGGATTTTTGAACATGGACACTGGCAATTTTGTTTTGCTGGATCATACTTATTTATTGTAAGTGTTTTGTTTTTGTTTTTCTTTTGAATTGATATGGGCTCAAGAGGAAGAAAATAATTGTTTTTATTTGAAAAAGAAAATGAAAAAGAACAACAAATCTAGGGTAACTCTCATGGGGCATTCCAGCCCAATATGCAGGGATTTAGAACCTGTTTGGGTTGACTATCCATAACCACTGCTCATGAACCCTTCTGTCCTCTCCCAGCCTGAATCTCCCCCACAATGAAGAAGGGTAATCATATGGCATCATAATAATCAATAATTAATAAATTGTGCCTACTGTGTGCCAGGCACTATATTAAGGTTTGGGGATATGAATATGAAAAATAAAGACAGTCCCTGTCCTTGAGGACCTCACAATCTAATGAGAGAAAAGAGCATGCAAGAGGAAGCTGAAAAATGAGGCTCCTGGTAAGGATGCAGGCAGGTGGGAAATGGCTGACTTGGGAACCCTCCTTAAATGGAGGCTTTGGGAGTTCTTTGCTCCTCCCTCTGGACTCTCCAAATAGAGGAGCAGAAAGTATTGAGGGTTTTGATGAGGTGTGAATATCAAGGCTGATGAAATCTCCCAAGATGACGAGTTTCCAGAAAATTTGATTCCTGGAGCATGTGGGTGATGAAATCTAATCCATAGAAGTATAGATAAATGGGAAAATAATAGGAAATAGTAATTTCAAATAGTAATATGAAAGGATATTTACTTAAAGTAGAATGCAAGGTAAAAGATCAAGGAATTAAAATCTAGCAGTAAGTACTATCACTACTTATTTGTCCAAATAACTCTTTTCCACTCTCTAGTCCAGAAGAAAGGCAGGCACAAGGCCATACATCCCTTTGACTGCTTTAATGACACTATGTTTCACAACAGGAGTGTGTACTGATTTGCCTATTTAATGAATACAGGAACCTGAAGGTTTGATTGATAGACAATGTCTGAAAAAGTGTATCTCAGAGTTGGAAATGGGAAGCACTGAAGCCTGTACATGTGGTGGTTCTTGGAATGGAAATAGGAATTGAGCCATAAAAGACTGTGATCTTTGCTTCCCAGAACAGAAAGTGCAGCTGCCTCATTGTCCCAAAAAGATATAATCACTTCAGTGTAGAGAGACTAGGACTGACATGATAGAGGGGAAATATCCTAGGATTAACATTTGGAATTAGATGAAACTAAAGACAGTCTTTGGCAACTTGTCCATCATTCTGACCTTTCTTCCCTCTATTTCCCTCAAGTATACCCTTCTGTCTCTCTTGCTCGACCCTCCCTGCCTCTCTTTCAAGAATTTGTGCCCAGTTTTTTTTAACCAGGTGTATTACCTAGATCTCCATTCAATAAAAGTCTGAGCTAGAGTTGAGCTCCTCTTTGAGCATCCTCAACACTTTTTTTTTTGCTGAGGCAATTGGGATTAAGTGACTTGCCCAGGGTCACACAGCTAGGGAATGTTAAGTGTCTGAGATCAGATCTGAACTCAGGTCCTCCTGACTTCAGGCCTGGTACTCTATCCACTGCACCACCTAGCTGCCCCTATCCTCAACACTTCTTGAGCTCTTCAAAGACATGTGGGCAATACATCAAGATATGGTGCTAAAAAGAGAATAAGCAATGAAGAGAAAAAAGCAAGAGGGAAGAGGTCAAAAGCATCAGAATATATGCTAGAGGCAAGTCACTTATTTAGGAGACATTAACACCAACAATTTTTCCCTCTCTTTTCTTTTTTACTTCTTAAAAAATTAAATTCAAGTGCTCCCCACTTGAATCTCTTGGCTGTTCTTAACTGTTTTTTTTCCCACAAAAGTTTTCCTCTGCAGAAAAGCTTTGCATGTGCCTGCACACTTGCATTCTGTCCCTTTCTTCAATTACCATCATTAGCCAAGCTAAAGATGCTCCTTTTAGTTTTCTGTGGTGTTGTTTTGCTTTTTTTTTAAAATTTGGAAAGCTAAGGCACCAATAATCCAAACAATACTCAAGACCTTCCTCTAATTATAATGTGCAGGACTCTGTTAAAAAAACCCTTTTATATTTTAAAAAGATTATTTGGCTCCTGAATGATGGGGCATTAAATTAGATTTTTAATAATAAGCTAAAACCCTGTTACCTCCCAATGACTCAATGGAAAACTCTCTTGCTTATAAATTCAAGTAAATAGTAGACTTGGACAAAAGAACTCAGAAAAATTCAACAGTATTCAATGATGGGTTATGTTGACTTTTTCCCCTTACTTATTTAGAAACTTATGCTATTTTTTAGCAATAGGTTTCATAAAAGAACCTTACATATACAATGAATCTTCTCATTCCAACCTTTCCCTATCTTCTAGTCAGAACATTGTTGCTGATGGCATTCCATGCCAATCCTTTTCTTTTCAAATCAGGACTATACTAGAAAATACTTTCCCCTACCCCCAGAATTATCTAACTTCCTACTCTTCTTCCACTCTACTATCACAGCTTACTCACACATTTTAATTTTAGAAAATTTGGAGGCTAGCAATAGTTGTTAAAAAAAAAAACAACTCACATTTATATTGCATTTTTAGTTTTATGAATGAACAGGAGGGGAAATAAAGTAAACAGCAAGCCCCTAGTCTGTTTTGACTAGAATACATCATGTAGTATCCTCATCAAGGAGGACTGATCCTATGCCCTGCCCACTTCTGGGGAAATTTGTGACTCAATGCTGAAAGGACTTGGTGGTTGGGTATAACCGAGGAAACTGGGTGGTCCTCTTGTTCCGTTTAACATCCCCTAGCATCCCTACCCCCCAGCTCCAACAGCAGGGATAGGATGCTGCATCAGTATAAAGGCAGAGACAGCTCCTAGCCTGCTCTCTTCCCTTGACTCAATGTGTGGCAAGTAGCTCTCCCTCCCTGAGCATCCTCTGAGGACTGGGAGAGGATCCTCCCTTTCTGGCTCCTCATCAGAAATGCTGAACTTAGAATATGTGACAGTTAAAACACATGTATTAATTTGAGTAATTCTGAGACTGACTTCTCTATTTTGTATTTCTTTCCTAAATTTTGAAATATGTTCCTGAGTTGCACATTATCTAGTATTAAAGGCATCTTCCTGAGTTTGGGAGGTACAGAAGTGTCAGGTACTTGTTTCAGAGCTGACTGACTACATGAGAGTTCTGTAACTACACCCTTCTTAGAGATGAAAATGGGTAGGAAGATTTTCCTCATGCCCTGGGCTGGTTTGGTAGAAAACAAAAACTCTAAGGTCAACTGTACAGAGCTGAGGTGAAATGTAAAAGTGCCTTTTCAGCAGTATTTCAAAATGTTTTATGTTCTGATGTTAAAGTCTCAACATCCTAGAAGAACATAATAGTAGTTGGGATATATTTAAGTTTTTCTGCCACTGTGCTCTTGTGGGTTTTGATGTGCTAAATATGCCTTTTCTATCCACACATGCAAAAATGAAGGAACTGGAAATTGAGTGGATGCCCATCAGTTGGGGAATGGCTGAATAAATTATGGCATATGAATGTAATGGAATATTATTGTTCTATAAGAAATGACTGATTTAATTCCAAAATAAATAAGAAAGAAGTTAGGGAGGTTAACAAAAGGCTAGAAAAGTTAGGTATGATAGATCTCTGGAGGAAACTGAATGGTGATAGAAGGGAGTATACTTTTTTCTCAGGGGTTCATGGAACTTATACAAAAATTGATCATGTGTTAGGGCATAAAAACCTCAAAATCAAATGCAGAAAAGCAGAAATAGTAAATGCATCCTTCTCAGATCATGATGCAATAAAACTCACATGTAATATAAGGCCAGGAGAAAATAGACCACAAGTTATTTGGAAATTAAATAATCTAATCCTGAAGAACGAATGGGTGAAAGAGCAAATTATAGACACAATCGAAAATTTCATCCAGGAGAATGACAACAATGAGACAACATACCAAAATTTGTGGGAC
>JAJPUD010003480.1:109519-129643 GCA_023553655.1 Myrmecobius fasciatus
AAAAAAAAAAAAAAAAAAAGAAATGACTGATTTTAGAAAAGCCTGGAAAGACTTATATGAACTGATGGCAAGTGAAGTGAATAGAACCAAGAGAACATTCATTGTACATGGCAACAACAAGATTATGTGATGATCAATTGTGACGGGCTTGGCTCTTTTCAACAATGAAGTGATTCAAGGTAATTTTGATAGACTTGTGATAAAAAGGGCTATTCCGCAAGCAGAGAGGGGACTATGGAGACTGAAAGTGGATCATGGCATAGTATTTTCACCTTTGTTGTTGTTTGTTTGCTTATTTTTTTCTTTCTCATTTTCCCCCCACTTTTGATTTAATTTTTCTTTCACAGCTTGATAAATGTGAAAATATGTTTAGAAGAATTGCACATATTTAACCTACATTGGATTACTTACTGCCTAGGGAGAAGAAGGGAGAAAAATCTGGAACATTAGATTTTGCAAGGGTGAATGTCGAAAACTAACTTTGCATGTATTTTGAAAAATAAAAAGCTATTATTATAAAATAAATATTTCTTTTCTGTAAATAGCTGTCCTATAGTATCTATATCATACATCCTATTCTTCCATTTGGGTGATAGTTTAGACATGAACTATATCTAAAATTAAGTAATTTTCACCATGAGATTAATCTTCCTATTCATTTTCACAACTCAGGGAAGTAGGTATAAATATCCAAAAAATTCAAGAAAGAAATAATTCTTATCATTAGAAGCCAGACTCCTCCAGGACTGGATACAGTCTATTGTATGCTGGTCCTGAGCTAAGAGAAGAAAGGTCTCAGTCATGAAGGAACCTGAAGTAATCCTTATTGTTGAACAATTTTCCACAAAACAACCCTGTGAGGCTAATAACATAAGTATTATTATTGACTCCATTTTATAGATGGGGAAACTGAGGCTCAGAAAGATTAAGTGACTTTCCTAGAACCATATAGACAGATGGTATCATATTGTTCAAATTTTTTTCTGCCTTTGTGTTTTTCCTGGAATAGTATGAGGACTTATAGTATCAACTTTAGCTAGTTCCCTAAACTTTACTGTCAATGATTAGAATACCAATTTTATTTAACTGATTAATAGTTTTTATGAAGGATATTTCCTGGAAGTATGTAGAAAGAACAATAGTTACAAAACATTTCTGTCACCTGACAGGAGAAGGTCATACCTTCCCCGGGAGAATGGGCTCAAACTTAATATGGCAGCTAGAAACATCCTTTTCACTGAATTCACTTCCAAATGCAGAATAGCTTATGGGTGAATCAGTGTTCCTCCTTCTTGGCTGCTTTATGCTGGGTCAAACAGGTTGCTCTTCACTCCTGGTCACAGAATCTAACACAGATCTCATCTCCCATATTTCTGATGGCTCTAATTGCAATTGTTTCCAATACCTATTCACCTAAAATAGGAAAAAAAAACCAAATGCAAAAAGGCAAAGAATAGTAGAAAATGGATAAATATTGGAAAATGGATAAATTCATTAGCATAGTAAAATATTACTATGCCACAAGAGAAAAAAGTTAAAATAGAGCCTGGGAAAAATATATATGAAAGGATATAGAGAGAAGTAAGTAGAACTATAGGCCATATTCAAGTGCCAGGTGTTTGTCCCAGGTAGTGAGGGATCCCATCCTGAGGCTTGCAGTAGTTCTCTCTTTACTGCAATCCAGCCAAGTGAAAAAAAAGAGACAGACTTGCACAGCAGCCAATCAATAATCCATCTCATGGTCAGCATGCTCCAGATCAGGCAATAGGGACCTTCTCTTATGTGTTCTCATACTTTTCCAAGAAAAGGTACCACAAACTCTTCCATGTGGGTTTGCTGCAGATAGAGCATGCTCTAGAGATGGAGTTCAATTTACTAGGCCCACATAATACTGTGTTTATCTTTATTAATTTACATATTTCATGAGCACCACATTGTAAGGAGAAAAATCAATAAAATAAAACTGAAGTTGATCATGATAATGACCAAGCTAAGCCTTTGAAAAAGTTAAGAAAATATGCTTTCCTATTTTCACTGAAGAGGTGGGAGATTATGAATATAGGATCAAAATGTTGATTGATTTTCTGAATTGCTCTTTTTTCTCCTTTAAAAACTTTTATTAAAAGCTCACAGGGTAGGGAGAAGAATAGATTTGGAAACTGATAAGATATTAAAAACAAAAAAGTCAATAAAAAAGAGAAAACATGGGCTCCTTTTCCCCTTTTAATTTTATCAGATTAAAAAAAAGTAATTCATGAAATTAAATATTTGGGGGGAAAGGGGAAATGCTGAATTAGAGCATAGAAAACAGCATGAAGTTAATAAATTACTTGAATTCCAACTGCCTTATAAGTTGAACTTGCTAATTCTTAAACTTGCTAAAAGATTAAAATCTTTTTACTTCTCTCTGCCTCAGCTCTGGCCTGTTGAATTGATCTTACCAAGTTAACCTTTGTCCTTAGTCATAATTTAGCCTTGCTTTCTCTCCATTCACTTACAATAATTTATTGGTTAAAGGGTAAGAGATTGGGGTATTTTGATAATAGAAATGAAATGCTAAGATTCTGTGACTTGCCCAGATTCCTACCAGAATTTGGGTGAAATAAAATCTGAATTTCTGGCTCCTAGAAGGGGGAATTCTCCATTTTGGCCTGTCCAACTATTATCCCTAAGTGCATCTATACTGCCCTCCTCCTCAGGAGGTAGATTTGGGATCTCTGAGGATTGACCTCACCTTTGTTTGGGGTCCAGTTTCGCTAATGCCTCAGATTTAATCCGATGTTCCTTTGTCTTGGTATGGCAACAAGAAGCAGCCCAAACTGGTTGGTGGCAATACCAGGAAGGTAGGAGAAGATCAGATGACAGAGGAAATGTTCTACACCCAGTGGAAAACTTTCAGTTCCCGCTGAGCTAAGCTTTCTCCATTCCAATCTAGGTAGAAAGCCTGAAATCTATGCCTAAAGTTAGAAGCCCTATTTGAGTGGGATGGACCAGTAAAGTCCCCTGAAATTTGGAAAGGCCCCCAGTCTGGGATTTATTTTGGCTTCTCTCCTTCTTTACCCCATGTTAATGAGCATCCCCCAGATATCTTATTCATTTCTTTAGCAAATATTTACTGAGCACCTACTGTGTGCAGGACTGTCTGCTAGATCTTATGTTGGCCAGAGATTTCTCCCCTGGGGTAGAATTCTTTTCTTAGTACTCAGCTAACACATTCCAACTTATTTATAAGCCGCCAAGGCTCTGCCTACCCAATCCTCACATATTATTTCCATTTTGGAGGAAAGGATTTAAGCACAGAGAATAAACAGGTTATTGAGTACTACTGGAGCTCTTGAATTTTTAGTCTCTCTTTTGTACTTGACTATAACCTGTTAACTTCTCACTAAAAGGAAAGTTACCAAAGAAGTGGCACAATGAATGGACCACTAGATTTGCAATCAGGAAGAACGTTGTTGTAAAGACAAAATAAGAAATTTGTAAAAGTGCTTAGCATAGTGCTTGTTGCATAGTAGGTGCTTATTAAAAGTTTGTTCTGTTTCCCATAAGCTGTATTTATTTCCCTATTTACTGATGTCTTTCCTATGAATATGGGGAATTCCCACTCAACATCAAAGCTCTTATTTCCCTTAATTCATCAATAACAATTATTAATTAATTAATTACATGGTGCTTTTTCAGTTTTTTGCTTTTAGTGTCTTGCCCACACACACACAACGGTATGGTTTCTGTTAATTCAAAAACTCATAGGGCAGATGACCATTCCCTATAGCATCTAGCACAAAATCATAAGCAACAGGATCCTTAGTAAGTGCCTTTTGATGATGCTGATGATATTGGCACTGATAATAATCATTAAAAACCAAGTATTAACATATTTAACCTATATCAGATTGCTTGAGGTATTGGGAAGGGGTAATGGGGGGGGAAGGGGAGAAAAATTTGGAACACAAGGTTTTGCAAAGGGAAATGTTGAAAACTATCTTTGTGTGTTTTTGTAAAAATAAAATGCTATTAATTAAAAAGAAACAAGTGTTAATACCTAGACTTTTTCTTAAAACAATTAGTTTGATCCATGATGCCAGGGAACATTCCTGGAGGAAAATTTCCCTTTCCAATTTACTCCTACATTTTCTCTTCAAAATCAAGTTTATTTTTAGATTTAGATTAGAATTTGGACTGTTTGGAATTGGGAAACTCCAGATAGCTATTGACTACTAAACAGAACTTTATTAGAGAATTTTGGATTAATTGAGCACATTAGAAAAAAAAAAGTAGGGGAGGAAACCACTTCCTCTACATTTCATCAAAGCCTGGTGGAACTTTTCATCAGTATCAAGACAGCCACTATAGGTTTTAACTGGTTGTTATACTGTTGCTTGCCTGCCTGATGCTGATTAATGGAGCAGCTAGCAAGTGATGGGATAAAGGAACATCAGAGGCTGAACTATTGTCCTCTTCTCCATCTTCTCAATTCAATATAAGAAGGTCCAAGGTAGTAGTCCCTGAATTATAGAAACTCAAAGTCAGAAGATACCTCAGAATTTTTGCTATGTTCCAGAGGGTACCCTGAGGTTACAAAGTGTCTGTTGCTGCTGCCCGTCACTATTCATGAAAAGCCAGAGTAGATATGAACATTACAATCTTCAGAATCTCCTATTCTCCTCTTCTTCCTTCTGTTTCTTTTTCTTCCTTTACCTCAGCTCTTCCTTCTCTTTCTCTTTCTTCTTCCTTCTTATTTTCTTCTTTCCATTTATTTTAATATTTAACTTTTAATATTACTTTTCTTATAATTCAATTTTATATTATTTTTACTTTTAAATTCTCTCCCTTCCCTTCACCATCCCACTCAATAAGAAGACAAGAAATATAAAATCTATTACAAGTACAGAGATATGCAAAACAATTTTCTGTATCAATCATGTTCCACCTCCCCCCACCAAAAAAAAAGCAAGAATAAGTAGTAAGAGAAGAAAAACATGTTTCAATCTGTTGTCTGAGTCTATCATTTCTGTATCTGGAGGTTGAAAGTATTTTTTTTTATCACAAGTCCTTTGAAATTGTGATAGATCATTGTGTTGATCAGTCACTATGTCTTTCACCATTGATTATCATTCCAACATCACTGTTACTGTGTAAAGTGCCCTCCTCATTCTGCTCATTTGACTTTGTATCACTTCATATAAATCTTCCTGGATGCTCTTCTACTTTGCTCATAAAGTAAAGCATCAGAGCTGAATGACAGAGATTACTTTGTCCCAGGAGAAGCCCATTTAATTGTTCTTACCTTCATTCCACACCACATACTATAGTCTGAGAAGATGAATTACATAATTACCAACTCTGTGTATTATGGAACTTTTTGTCTCACAGTAATATGGAGTATGGAAGACTCGAGACAGTAGCATCTTTGGTGATCCCAGAGTTGCGTAGATCATGTGTTTTGTAACATTCTATCAGACAAGAAAGGTTTCAAGTACAAGGTTAGCAACAAATCATTTACGCCATTAGAAGACCGATTTTACTAAGAGAAGAAAGGCTAATTTATCAAAAGGGTGGCCATTAGAGAATGGACTATTATTATTTTTTTAAACCACAATTCATGAAATGGATTAGGTGCAGAAGGATTGCAATTTATAACAAAAGTACTAACACTAGAAAAAAAAATCAAGGTAGTGAATCCCATGGTTTTTGAGTGCTCTCCTTTCTTCTGTTTCAAAATAAAATAATTCAGGTTCCAAAGTGAAATTTTAGTAATTATACATCCACTTTATCCATTATTATTATGTTAACCAATTTGTATGTCTGTTCATAAATTTATAAAGAACAAGACAGCTTGGTGTAGTGGAAAGAAAAATGAATTTGGAGCCAAAAACCAGGATTCTAATCTAATGTACTAAGGCAAATCACTTAACCTTTCTACAATTCAGTCCTCTCATTTGTAAAAGTGCAGAGGTTGAACTAGAATAGGGATTCTTAACCTTTTTTATATTGTAGAATGCTAGGGCAATCTGGTGAAAACTGGACTTCTCTTTAGAATATTGTTTTTAATATAATATACAATATAATAATAAAGAAAATAAATATCAGAGTATAAAAGAAAGCAATTATGTTGAAATATATATAAATAGTGAATTCATTAATTCTTTTTTAAAAATTTTAAATTGTTATTTATTTTTTGATATTCTATCCTTTTTAAATTTTGAGCTCCAAATTCTCTCCCACCCCCCCATCTACTGAGAAGACAAGCAATCTGTCAATTACACATGTCAAATCTTGCAAAAAATATTTTCATATTAGCTATATTTTTAAAGAAAAAATTATGCTTCAATTTGCATTCAGAGTTCATCATTCCTCTCTTTGGAAGTGGATAGAATTTTTCATCATGAGTCCTTTGGAATTATCTTGGATCATTTTATTGCTCAGAGACGCCAGGTCTTTCACAGATGATCATCATTTCAGCCTTGCTGTTACTGTGCACAATGTCTGGGTTCTTCTCACTTTACTTTTCTCATTTCATATAGGTCCTGCTATGCTTTCCCAAAATACCCCCTCCATCATTTCTTGTAGCACAATAGTACTCCATCACAATCATATACCAAACTTGTTCAGCCATTTTCCAATTGATGAGCATCCTCTCAATTTCCCAATTCTTTACCAGCATAATAAAAAAAGAAGTGGTACTGCTGGGTCAAAAAGTATGCACAGTTTTATAATTCTTTGGGCATATTTCCAAATTGCTATCATAACTTGTCAGATCATTTCACTACTCTACTAGCAGTTCAATAGCGTGCCTATTTTTCCTACATTTGTTCTTTCTAAAAGGTGTTTTAAAAGTGCCAGAGTTGTTTTAATGTGTATTTCTCTAATCAACAGTGATTTACTATTTTTTTCATATGACTATAGTTTTGATTTTTTCATATTTTTCTCTTTTTTCATATTTTTATATTCATATTTTATTTCATATTCACTTTTTGAGTATTTTTTCATATGACTATAGCTTTGATTTATTTTTCTAAAATTGCCTTTTTATATCCTTTGTCCATTTATCAACTAGGAAATGGCTCTTATTTTTTTTATAAATTTGTCTCAGTTCTGTACTCAGTATATATTTGAGAAATGAGACCCTTATTAGAGAAACTTTCTTAAACATTTTATATTACTTCTTTTGTCTTTGAGAACTTTTAGCATAATGTAGTTTCCCTAATAATCTCTTTTAATTCCCAGATTAATTGTTGATTAGATTATCCCTACCAGCTAGTCCAATTAGATGACCCAGTTTTAAATAAATGATCCCACTCTAAGAGGCCTTCTGGATTGTGAAGGATGGAAAATAATACCTACAATGGAAGCACAGAGGTAACAGAAAGCAAAAGCCAAAAGGAATAATTGGAGGATAGGATTCTGACATACATGTGTTAGCAGGTATCATTTTTTCTCTTTCTTCTTTTCCCTTCTCTTCTACCCCCATCTTCTCTTTCCCTCTCCCCCCTCCATTCTCCCATATAGGAATGCCTTAGTTTTATAGAATCAAAGGCACAAAATGGGTGTGGACAAGTCATAGAACTTCCTTTCCCTCTCTTCCTCCTGAATCAATTGATCTATCTGGAGCATAAAATAGATGCAATCAACTTGGCTGCATAGTTTGGGAGAAATTAAATCATTTTATCAATTAGATGGTATTGGTTGAAATAATTGGCCTCCCTCTGGGAGTGTATATATATATATATATATATATATATATATATATATATATATATATATATATATATATATCTGAGAGGGTATAGAGATTTCAGCCAAAAACACTTTAGGAGCTCCTTTGAGAGTCAAGTTTCTGGAGAACTTTGAGAAGGCAGACATCTTTACACCTATAGAGTAAAATATGGGTTGGTGTAGGGGAGTGATCTCAGAGTGAATGTGAGATGGATGCCTTGAAGTGTTTAGTTTTCTCATTCAGTTTTGGTTTCTTTTATTGTGTGAACATCATCCTGCCCTGAGTGTAATTCTACATAGACCTCCTTTCTACTACCTATTGATAGTCTATCCATTCTGCTTAGACTGCTAGTACTAATAAAAGGAAGAGATTCTGTTATCCTTCTAGGCATTCCTGGTCAACCAATAGACTCCCTTAGACTTCCTCAGGTCTTCTCTTGACTCAAGGTAAATCAGGAAGAAGAAAACAACTATTTGGTAATGTGTTCACCCTTTAGTAATAGTCTATGTGAAGCCCTTTTAAGAGTCTTTCTTGTAATCATCAGTTTCCTTCCCTGCTAAGTCTTTACCATTTTTTATTGTGTTTTCTTCTATTTGTGTAAATACCTCTCTCCAGATCAAATAGCTTAACTGAGAGTTGTGAAAAAAATAAAACTGATATCCAATAGTTTCCAAAATAGCCACTTTAGATTTGTTTGTTCTCTTTTGTTTTAAACAGACCCTATCCCCTTTCTATTTACAAGTTTGAAGATATCTAACTATACTTTAAAGGCAATTTTACAAAAGCAAATGTGACTATTTGACTTTAGAACTTAATCTTATGTTAGATGAGATTCTATTGAATAATATGGTTGGTGACCTGGAGACCTCCACCCTAATACACTCTCTTCAGGCTCTGTACTTCATGGGGTTCAGTTAAAACAGAGCTATCTCTTAGATGGTGAATAGAGACTAGCATAGGAAATGAAATTGAATGTGGAATGGGGTGGGGTAATGACTCAAGTGTAATTTTCTTTGAGTACACTGGACGTACCACATGAACTTAAGCATTCTAATGGCTTTCCATAATATGGTTGTTATTTTGATCAAATTCATCTTATGTTGCCATTTTGGTGCAGTTTAGACACAGTTATAAACCTCTTTCATGTGAAGAGCTAGGGAGTCTTTAAGAAACACCTCAGGAAAGACTGATATCCCATCTGGATGGATTCATTGAATTATTTTAAATATGCCTGTCCTCCTAGGACTCCTAGGCATGACTACTAAATATAAATTCAACTTTAAGTTCAGCAACTAAAGGAAAAAGACCAGAGGGAAAATTAGTGAGGAAATTCTAGTTCAGGGGAAATTTTTAAAAATTCAGACCTAAAAGCAAAATTCCACTTCTAATTGCTGCCAGAAGCCTATGTATTTTGTGCACCTTGAAAGCTGCTTTGCTTTCATTGTTTCATGGCAACAATTTTTTTTAGAAATAGCAACTGAATATATAGGAAAGTCTAGGAATAAAGATGATAAAACCCTGTGCAAAAAGTACCCTATCTTCACTCACCTATAACATATTGAAATCATTATGAATTGCAGACCCAATAATCAGATGGGTTGTGTTAAGTTGTAAACTTATATAGTGGAAAATGCATTGGATTTGCAGTTGCATGACCTGTATTCAAATCCCAGCCCAGCTCCTCTTTAATTACATCATGTTGGGCTATTCACTTGATTTCTCAGTTGGTTATCTATTGAACTTGAGGGTTGTACTGGAACAGGGGATGTTAACTTGGGATCTGTGAACTTTTGAAAAATATTTTGATGACTGCATTTTAGTTAATACTATAAATCTTATATCATGCATATAAAAACACTGTTCTGAGAAGTCTCTAGGTTTTACCAGACTGTTTGCCTAAAGGATCCATGACACAAAAAAGGTTAAGAAGCTTTGACCAAGATTTCCTTGAAGATCCCTGCTAGCTCAAGATCTGTGATCTTAGAAGACGCTGTCTGTTTTTGCCCTCTCTTTTTTTCTCCCTCTCCTTTACTCTCTTTCTCTCTTTTTTCTCTCTCTGTTTCTGTCTCTCTGTCTTTCTCCTTTCTCTCTTTAACTCTGTCTCTGTCTCTCTGTCTCTGTCTCTGAATGTGTGCGTCTCTCTCCATTCTCTCTCTCTTTCTCTCTCTCTCTCTCATTTTCTGTCTCTCTCTCCCCCTTTCTTCTCTTTCCTCCATCCTTCCTTTTTCTATATTCCTGTATATTTTTATATTCAATATTCCTGTCTTCTCTCTTTCCCCTCTCCTTTCTTTCCTTCTCCACCACAGATGTCTGGGATTACTGGACACGGTTGCAGAAATGTGTCATGTGCTTTTAGCACTGATAAATGTGCGGTGCTATGAGAGTCTTTTAATTGGCACCCTGATATATGTCACTGACAGTTAATTGGGGCAAATGCCAGGGAACAGATTCAGGGAAGTGCATTGCCAAGTTGATAACTGACACCTCTAGGGGTTATAGGCTGAGGCAAATAGGGCCTTACATGAAAATTTTAATGCTCCCAAATCTTGTTGTTTCTGTAGGTAGCTAGAAAAATCAAGAAAGTCAGTCTTCTCCTGGGATGCAATGAGAGAGAGAGAGAGAGAGAGAGAGAGAGAGAGAGAGAGAGAGAGAGTGAGAGAGAGAGAGAGAGAGAGAGAGAGAGAGAGAGAGAGAGAGAGAGAGAGAGAGAGAAGGAGGGAGGGGGGAGGGAGAGATGGAAGGGAGAGGGAGGGACAGAGGAGACAGACAGAGACAGAGACAGACAAAGAAAGAGGCACAGAGAGACATAGAGACACACACAGAGACAGACAGAAAGACAGAGACAGAAGCAGGGAGAGAGACAGAGACAGAAAGAGAGAGAAAGCTTGTCTTGGGGATTTAGGGCTCCTGCCTGACTTAAGATTGACTTAGGAGGTGTAAGGGTAATCAGCAAGGTTTTTTCAAACTTTAAATGAGCACATTCATTTGTAAAACTCTAAAGGCATTAACTCTAAGGCTGGCCACCTTTCTTAGCCCTCCCTCTGTCTAGCTATAAGGAAATGGGATCATCAGGTCTGGAGACATCCCCCAATCCACATATAACAATTTTTCTCCTTATTTTAGAAGTACATCTCAAACTTGGAGAAAGCTATTACTCAGAGGAGTGGTATCTAGACAAAAACTAACACCTTGAAAATTCTTAGACAAAGTAAGCAACAGCACCCCCGAAGCATGATGTAGTAGAAAGAGGGCGAGATTTAGAAAGTAATTCTAGCATCCCAATTTATTACAATCTGTGTGTATGTGTGTGTCTTTGACTTTCTCTATGTATCTCTGTATCTCAATCTCTGTTTTTCTGTCTCTGTTTCTGTCTCTTTCCATCTCTGTCTCTGTCTCTCTGTCTCTGTCTTTCTGTCTCTCTATCTCAATCTCTGGGTCTCTTTGTCTCTGTTTGTGTGTCTCTGCC
Source organism: Myrmecobius fasciatus (assembly GCA_023553655.1). Taxonomy (NCBI): domain Eukaryota; kingdom Metazoa; phylum Chordata; class Mammalia; order Dasyuromorphia; family Myrmecobiidae; genus Myrmecobius; species Myrmecobius fasciatus. The sequence goes on from JAJPUD010003480.1 coordinate 120,703, forward strand.
TCTGTCTGTCTCTCTGATATTCTGTGTGCATCTCTATATCTCTGTCATTGTCTTTCTATCTGTCTCTGTCTCTGTTTTTCTCCATGTGTGTCTCTGTCTCTCTCTCTTTGTCTCTCTCTTTCTATCTCTGTCTTTGTCTCTCTCCGTCTGTCTCTCTAACTTTCTGTGTGTATCTCTATATCTCTTTCTGTCTTTTTGTATCTGTCTCAGTCTCTGTGTCTGTCTGTTTCTCTGTGTGTGTCTCTGTCTGTCTGTCTCTGATTTTCTGTGTATCTCTTTATCTCTGTCTCTGTCTTTCTGTCTCTCTATCTCAGTCTCTGTGTCTTTGTCTCTATTTCTCTCTGTGTATCTCTGTCTCTTTTGTCTCTGTCTCTCTTTCTCTCTCTCCCTCTTCCCTCCTTACCTCCCTCCCTTCCTCCCCCCCCAATGTATGTGTGTCTATCTCTCTGTCTCTCTGTTTCTCTGTGTGTGTCTCTGTCTCTATGGTTTCTCTTTCTTTTTTTTCTCTCTCAACCCCCACCCCATCTCCATCTCACTTTTTCTCTCAGTATATATACTAGACATACATGCACATGTATACACACACATATAACCACATATACAGATATAATACACGTATAAAAATAAAAAGATTAATGATAGACCATGGTCAATCATCCTGATCTATATCTGGCCACTGGACCCAGATGGTTCTGAAAGGGAAGATGAGGCAGGTGACTTTCCACAGCCCTCCCTCACTGAAATCCAATTCACTTGCACATCATAATGTCACCTCCCTGATATCCTGGTCCTCCTCCAGAATGAAGGACAAACAACAGCTCTCTATATCTAAGATTTGGACTCAGATCTTCTTTATGCCTGGAGCAACTAGTGGCATAGTGGATAGAGTACTAGGCTTGGAGTCAGGAAGACTCATTTTTGTAAATTCAAATTTGCCCTCAGACACTTCCCAGGTGTGTGACCCTAGGCAAGTCACAATACTATTTGCCTCAGTTTCCTCACCTGTAAAACCATTCCAATATCTTTGCCAAGAAAAATCCAAATGAAGTCCCAAAGAATTGGACATGACTGAACTTCCTTATGCCAAATCCATCCCTCTACTCTTTCATTGGAAGTCCATCTTGCCAGAGGGTTGACCTCTTAAAGGAGGAAAGAATTGGCCTTGGAATCATGGAAACTGGGTTAAAATCCTAGTTCTGCTACTTTACTGTTAGTGGAAAGTTGGCCAAACTACCTAATCCTTTTGACTATCAGGATATAAAATGGAGATAATCTCTCAAATTCTTTCTATGATGGCCAAACTACCTAATCCTTTTGACTATGAGGATATAAAACAGAGATAATCTCTCAAGTTCTTTCTATGATTCTATGAAGCCTTTCTGAGATAGATTTTCAGGGAAAAGGAGACTTGATCAAATGGGAGGCTTAGATGATAAACATTAGCATCTGTTCCCAGACCTTACTTATTGAGTTTTTTGCTACCTAGAGGAAGCTGGGTATTAAGTATAAGGACATGATATTAATTCACTATAATCTTCTATGTTTTCCCCCTATAAATCTCATTCATTGAATTTTTTATTGTGCCCTAGAAAAATAACTGATATCACATTCAAGACCTGGCACATATACATTTATTGTATTTAATGTGTACTACAAATGTCTAATTTTGTACTTCTTGGTTGTATAAACTCATCTTGTCTGGGTCTTAGTTTCTTTATCTGCAAAATGAGGAACTTGTACTGTCTGCAACACAGCCTTGTTGAGGAGACAGAGCAATTCTCAAAGGACCTATTATTATATTCAGATCCTTCCTCATTGTTAGCTTGGGGATCCATCAGCCCAGGAGACTTTGAAGAAGGTCTGTATAGAGGGACCCTGGCAGGAGGGTTGTCATAGAGAAGGAAGAAAAGCATCTCTAAAGACCAGGCTAAGAATGCATTTGGAGCCTGTATGAGAAGCTTTCCTTTTTTCCTACCTACTTTCATAGTAAACAGTGACACTGTTTAAAAAATAAGAAATTGCAAGAAATTCCAATAGACTTGGGATAGAAAATGCCATCAGAATCCAGAGAACTATGGAGACTGAATGTGGATCAAAGCATAATATTTTCACTTTTTTTGGTTGTTGTTTTTTTTTCTTTCTTTCTTGTGTTTTTTTCCCTCTTTTATTTTTCTTGTACAGCGTAACAAATATGATATGTTGAAAATAATATTCGTATACATGCAATTTGTTCTTATTTTTCTTGTACAGCATAACAAATATGATATGTTGAAAATAATATTCATATACATGTAATTTATCCTGGGCCAGAATTGAGTGCATATAAAAAAAGAGACCACTGTTTTAATCTCTCATTCTTTTCTTTTTTTTTTTTTTTAATTCTTCCTGTGATCTAAGCAGGACTGTTTTCAGGGCAGCTTGCTACATTCTCTACCCCTCCTCAACCACCATATGTTTATGAGCACATGCTGCCTATATTTCTTTTGTATTTGTTCTTTATCTTAGGTGAATAACTATTACAAGAGTGTAGTGTGCTGGCAACTGAGTGAGTTCTGGAGATACTGAAGTTCTATCAGAAGTCTTACTGGTCAATGCAATCTATAAAAGACTCCTCCTCCCTCCCCCTCCCCCAGAGGTGGTAAGAGGCAACAGAAATGGAAGAAGTATGTGGGAAGAAGGTCATCCAAGGAGAATGATGGCTTCAGGAATTAGACCCTTTAGTAGAGAAAGGGTAGCTATTGATTCAAAAAGGCACTGACATTTAGAGCCCATTAGAAAGCTATAGCTAAGGGGGACTACATAAGGACTCCACAGAGATAAAGAATTTCCCAAGCCAAGAGTCAGGAGATACCTCTTTTCTATGCATGTTCTCTACCTGTGTGCTTCATTACATTTGTATATTAAATATGAACCCATTGTCCCCATGGATACTCTTAAAAAAAACTAAGCTGTCAGTTTGGGAAGAATGTTTTTTCCCCCCAACTATTTTTGCTATTATTTTCTGAGTAAATCTCATGTCTAAAAGCTAATCAAGTTCAACTGGTTGATTGATAATGAGGAACCCACCAATAGGGGCTTGTGAGAAGCAGTAGTGGAAAAATGAACCCTGAGAAGAATAGTAGTCATTTCCCCCTTTGTAGTAACCTGTCAATGTGAGTATGAGTTAGGGAATGATATTAGAAGTGCTATACATGCATTGGTCCAAAAAGAGTTTATGAAAGAAAACATAGCTTGTCTCTGTCTTTTCTGATGCAATTATTCCTTTAGTAGATGGACAAATGGCTTGGGGCAAGGCTTCATAGCAGTTTAGGCTGTTAAGTGAGGAACACTTAATCCTCTTCAAACAGGGATGGAACAGGACTCATCAATGACATGTTCTTGGTACAGAGATAAGACAGGAAGCTACAGAAGCCATTTGGGAATTTTTCCAAGACCTAGATCATCATCCCCCATTTTTCCCTCATGTTTCCAAGGTGGGGGGAAAGTGGGAAGATTAGAAATAAGCAAGGATAGGTAAAGGAATACACATGAGAAGAAAAGAATGAGGATGTATATGGCTGCAAAGAGGCAAACTGAATTTAAGTTTACTGAATGCTTGCATTAGATAGAAATGTGAGTTATTGCTGCCTCTTAAAATTATTAAGAAATCATCTGAAATGCATATCTCAGGGAAAAGCTTCTCAGAGATCAAAGGAAATTGAGCAAGTAAGCAGGAAAGTCAAGCAATCAGGAATCAGCAAAGTCAGCAATTAAGGAAGGAGAAAGGAGTGATGGCAGGGGCAGAGACTCCTAAGAAAGATGGAGAACTTTATCAGACTTGAATTACCCAGTTATCTCAGTTGAATGTTACACATAGGGCACTCACATTTCATGAGTTGCTTTCTTCTCTGGGGCATTGTTGTAGAAATGTGAAAATGCATACTGTGCTCTTTCTAAACTAGGAAGATGCAGAGCCGGCATCAAATTAGAAATAGGAGTCAATCTCAATTTGCCCTAAATGACAAATCCATAGAACATTAAACACTACAGAATAATAATTGTACAGCAACTTGACTCAGGACTGTTTCTATATGAATCCCATTAAAAAAAGATGAGAATGAGATTGGGAACTGGGGAGAAAAGACAGTGTTTAGAAAGCCTCTACTGTGCATCAGAAACTTTGGTTAAGCATTAAAAAAAATTTTTAAGGTTATACATGTACATTTCTTTTTAAGAAAAAGTCATGTTTGGAGAGAAAAATTGGCACAAAAGGAAGAAACCAGGAGAAAGAAAAAAAAAACACAGAAGAACAAAAAATGTGAAAACAGTATCCTTTGATCTACATTCAGTCTCTGGAGTTCTTTCTCTACATGCGGTGGGAATTCTCCATCCAAAGTTAATAGGAATTACATTGGATCACTGAATTGCTGAGAAGAGCTAAATCTATCATAGTTGATTATCACATTTCATACAACATCAGTTCATATAAGTCTTTTCAGGCTTTTCTGAAATCAGCTTGTTCATCATTTCTTCTCGAAAAACAATATTCCATTATTTTCATATACCACAATTTATTCAGCCATTCTCCAATTAATGGGCATCCATTCATTTTTCAATTCTTCACCACCACAAATAGAGCTGCTACAAACATTTTTTGTGTTAAGCAGTTTTATAAATATTATCTCATTTGAGCCTTATAACATCTCTAAAGGGCAGGTACTGTTATACCCCCACTTTACAGTTGAGGAAACTGAGGCAGGCAGGTGAAGTTGACTTGCCTAGTATTTGAGGCCAGTTTTAAAATCAAGTCTTTTCTGATTCCGGGCCCAGAGTTCTATCTGTTACTCCATGTAACTGCCTCAAGATGATAATAATGTTAATAATAGTTAGCAGGCATGTAATGCTTTGAGGCAGCTAGGTGGTACAGTAGATAGAGCACTAGTCCCCAAATCAGGAGGACTTGAGTTCAAATATGGCCTCAGATACTTAACTGTGTAAGTCTGGGAAAGTCACTTAACCCTGCTTGCCTCAAATTCCTCATCTGTATAATGAACTGGAAAAAGAAATAGCAAAACACTGTAGTTTCTTTGCCAAGAAAATCCCAAATGGAGTCACAAAGAGTTGGACAAACTGAAACAACTCAACAGGCTGGCAACTGCTTTGGATTCTCACAACTCCATTTGTATGCCCTTAATGAATTTAGATATTTATCATATGTATTTTCCTTGACAATGAAAAACTCAATAATCATTATTAAATAGGCAATAGATGGACCCTTTTTATTATAGGAGGAATTCCATTATATTGTAATTTATAATCTTAGAGGTATTTGAAGAATAGAGAAGTTAATTGTCCATGGTCAGACATCTACTAATAATATCAGAGGCTGGATTTGAACTCAGGTCTGTCTGACTCTAAGTTCAACATTCTATCCATTATTTATTGCAAACTGCCCCTTTTAATACCAGTCAACACTCTTCAGTATAAAGCTCCATGGGACAGAAACTTCACGAACAACCAAACTGGTCTTCTCTTTGGGCAGCAGTACAAATGGTGACATAATTTAGGAGAAAAACACACACATATAAAACTTAGTCAATGTTTGGTTTGGGGTTAGCTATTAAACTACAGGCAGATATTAAACCTGATTGAATGACTATGGCTTCAGTCCAGATTCAAATTGTAGGTCAGACAAATGAGGTAGATAGTGGAATGCAGAATCTTCTGTTCTTAGTATCCTCTGAAGATTGCATGAAGGTTATTGTTTAACTTGGATGAAGTCCTTCTAATTTGTCTTAGTTTCCCTGGTTGAAAATAGAGGAATAAGACTGAAAAGAGTTCAAGCCCAGGTTAAGGTTATTTTTCCTAATTCTGAATAATGCAATTTATTTCTTTATTTCTACAATTAATCAATCAATAAAATAATGAAAAGTTATTCTTATTTCTCAAAAAAAATGTGGTCATTAAACCTTCAGTAAAATGGAATTCAGACTTTCATCCTTTTCAAACACTAGATTATTATATTCATTGACTATTATGTCTTGTAAACCTAAACTATTCCACTCAACCACTACTCTATTTTTTTTAGCCAGTACCAAATGGATTTGATAACTGCTTAGCAGACTTTCATTTTTTAAAATTCTTGAGAAATTGTTGTAGTTACAATCAGAGAATATAGAGTTGAAATACTTTATCTCATGGACTTTGTTAAAGCTAATATATATATATATATATATATATATGTATGTATGTATGTGAGTGTGTATGTATATTCATACACGTTTTCTATCTGCATATATATGTATATTTATATATCCACACATATATGTGGATATGTACATTTGTGTGTTGTATGTGTATGTATGTACACATTCATACATATGTAAATACATAATTTTTTCAATGTAACAGTGCTACCAACACAAAGAAAACAGCTAACAACTATATGATGCTTTGGGATGTCTAAGTGATGCAATGAATGGAATGATGCCTCTGGAGTCAGGAGGACCTGAATGCCAATCCAACCTCAGATATTTCCTAGATGTGTGACTCTAAGCAAGTCATTTAATCCTGTTTCTCAGTTTCCTTATCTGTAAAATGAACTGGAGAATGTTTTTCTCTAACTTTATGGATCATAGACTTTTTGGGTCAGACATAGTTTTCTTTGTATTAAAATGAGATTTTTAATTTTGAATTGGAATATCCTCTTCAACGTCTTACAAAACAGGCTGTAAAGTCTACTGAAGCATTATGGGAGTTATCGTTAACATATTCTTGGTAGAGGGGAAATAATATTAGCTCTAGAGGAGGGGAATCTAGGTTCAAATTCTGCCTCAGATATTCCTTCCGTAGCGTCGAGGAGGTCCTAATCTTTCTGAATCTTAATTCCTTCATCTGCAAAGAAAGGGGGTTAGACTAGATGGCCTCTAGTGTCCCAGCTCTATATTTGTGATCCTATAATTACCCAGAGGAGAGCAGTGTTTTGGAGCTATATGAGACAGACTGCTATGTAAACTTCTTAGGTCTAGAGACTAAGGTTTGTGTCTTCCTCTGTATATCCAGGGATCATACTTGTAAAATTTACCCAGCTCCATTTGCCACAGTACTTGGCTAGGATAATAATAATAAACATTAAATTTATTTAGTTAATAGCTACAAAGTTCTTTACATATAATATCTCATTTTTTTCTCACACAAATTCTGTCAGGTTCTTTCAATTATTATTCCTATTTTACAGATGAGGAAACTGAGGCAAACATTCATTAAAGGACTTGGTTGGGGACACAGAACAAGTAAGTGAGGCAGAACTCATAGGATCATACATGGAGATCAGAAGCCATGTTTTCTAATGCCCTCCTTTTCCAGGTGAGAGCACTGAGATCTGGAGAACTTAATGTAACATTGTCTTTCTGACATTAGTTCCAGCACTCCATTTCTATATATGATACATAATATAATATAAAAAATTAAAAATATATTGTATATAATATATAATATAGTGTAATGATATATAATATAATAATAATAGTAGCTAGTATTTACAGGGGCAGCTCCATGATGCAAGGGACAGAGTACCAGGTCTGGAGTCAAGAAGACCTGAGTTCCTGACCTCAGATATTTATTACCTGTATGATCTTGGTCAAGTCATTTTAATACTATTTGTCTGGATTTCTTCATCTCTAAAATGAGCTAGAAAAAGAAATGACAAACTACTTCAGAATCTTTGTCAAGAAAAACCCAATTTACATAGTACTTTGAGCTTTGCAAAACATAAATATTTCATTTTATCCGTCACCCTATGAGGTGGATGCTACTCTTATCATTCACACTTCACATTTACGAAAAGTAAGACAGAGAGTAAAGTTACTTGCCCACTAAGAGTCTGAAAATGGATGTGAACTCAAGACTCCTTGTATTTAACACTCTATCCACTCCACCACACAGTTGTTTGCTCCTGCTATTGTTCCATGGTATGATCAAATGTCTAGAAACCCAGAAGAAAGCTGCCTTCCCTGAAGGTATGATATTAAAACAAACCACAATAAGTCTTTTGGACTGAAACTTCTGTCTTGTTTCCCTGAAATCTTTGGCCTAGTAACAATTCCAATAGATTTTTCCCTAAAATGGAAAGGCAGTGAAGTGATGGATAAATGATTTGAAAGAGGTTTGGTTTCCAAATCTTGCCTCTGAGACATGCTAGCTGTGTGATTATGAGCAAATACCTCAACCTCTCTGAAGCTGTTCCTTTGAATGTGAAGTCAGATCCTAATAGCTTAAGACAAAGGATTTTTCTCTCTCCCAGTTGCCCTGCTGACGGGGCACCTTTTCATAAAATCTTGCTTGAAGGTAAAATTAATCTTATACCAGTGTCAGTGGCTTATGGACAGAGATTAAGTTTGGAACAGCACTAATTGAGTATTTGCAGAGAATATGAATGGCGTCATCCCATCACCCTATTTCCTTTGTTTGTTCTTGTAAAATCCGGGAACTACAACATATAACATTAAGGTCAGCCCTTTCTATAATATTGTACATTCTCTTCTTGGTGCCAATAGTAGGCAATAAGATTCCTGGAAACCCCACCTCTAGGCACGTCATTCAACAATACAATGGTTCCTTCTCCAAAGTCAGGAGCTCAGCCTCATCTTCTTGTCAAGAGAATTCTGAAATATTTGAATCTAAGCTCATCTCTCCTAATAAACTCTTCTGGTTTATTAGACTCTTAGAAGACTAACCTCTGTTTTTTTCCTAATATTAGAGAGAATATAACACACACACAGAACTGCATATGCATAAGTACATGTAAATATACACATATAGATACATATACACATACATGTATGCAAACATATGTGTGTATATATATGTGGGTGTCTGTATGTGGGATATGGAAAAAGAGAGAAAAAGAAAAAGACAGAGAGAGAGAGAGAGAGAGAGAGAGAGAGAGAGAGAGAGAGAGAGA
>JAJPUD010003480.1:143832-162676 GCA_023553655.1 Myrmecobius fasciatus
TGTGTGTGTGTGTGTGTGTGTTTGGGACAACTGGAATCAATATGGACATCTTTTGTAGAAACTGAGAAGGGGCAAAAGAGTTTATGCGTTTCTTTTGTGTATGTGTGTGTGTGTGTGTGTGTGTGTGTGTATAAAATTACTGAGAGAGAACAAAAGAGAAATGAGAAATATGAAAGGAAGAAAGGAGACAGAGAGACAGATAGCAACAAAGAGAAAGCAAAAAGAGAAATAGGAAGAAGAAAGAGGGAGACAGAGAGACAGAAAAACAGACAGACACACAAAGAGAGAGAGATAAATGGAGAGAAGGGGGAGAGAGACAGAAACAGTGACAAAAAGAGAGGGGAGAGAGAAAGAAACATACATAGAGAAAGAGACATACAGAGAAAGAGAGACAGAAAGAGAGATAAGGAGGAGGGGAAGAGAGAGATGCAGAGACAGAAACACACAGAGAGAAACAGAAACAGAGAGAGACAGAAAAAAGAGAGACATAAAGGGAGAGATGGAGAAAGAGACAAACACACATAGAGAGACAGAGACAGAGAAAGACAGAAAAAAAAGAGAAAAAGAGAGAGAGAAGAGAGAGATGGAGAGAAGGGGAAGAGAGAGACATAGAGACAGAAACAGACAGAGACAGAGAGAGGAAAAGAAAGAGAAAAGAGATATAAGGAGAGAAAGAAAGAGGGAGACAAACACACACACACAAAGAATGTATAGGAGCTAAAACAAGAGTTTTCTTAGTTTTCAATAAGGACAAGGTAACTTCTCCCACGCAACCTGCTGATTAGGTTTTCTTAGGCTTGTTCAAGAAGTTCAAGGTTATGAAGTAGAAGTATTGTGGTGGTTAGCCCATGAAGTGCAGACAATTCTGGTCAGGGAATCAGGAAGCTCTGAGTTCAAATCTAGTGTTAGAGACTTAGTAGCTGTGTGATCCTGAGTAAGTTACTGAACCTGTGTCTTATTTTTTCTATGTAAAGTAGGAATAGGGCAACTAGATGATAAAGTGAATGGAATACTAGGCCTGGTGTGAAAAAGACTCATTTTTATATGTTCAAATTCAGCCTCAGACAATTACTGTGTGACCGTGGGTAATTCATTTAACCCTGTTTGCCTTAGTTTCCCCATCTATAAAATGAGTTGGAGAAGAATCTCTGCCAAGAAAACCCCAAATGGGACCACAAAGAGTTAGACATAACCAAACAACTGAAAAGTGGGAATAATAATCATCTACCTCTCAGAGTTGTAAAATGAGATATGTGAAAAGCTCTTTGTAAACTTTAAAGTCCTATATGCTAGTTATTGGTGGAATTGTTGAGGTTGAGAAGAGAGGACCCTGAAAGTCCCAGACTGGTGTCTTGAGGTATCTCAAAAGAATTTTCAGGCATGAACCCATCTCCTAGTCAAGGGGCAAAGTTTATTATAAGCAATGTGATGCCATTACTGAGCCAACTGAATTCTAAGAGAATCCAGTAAAGAGACTGAAGCAAGGAGATACACTTATACAGCTTTCAATCATAGGTATGTTAATTCTATGATGAGAGGGTAAGGCTAGGAAGTAATCTTCAGATAAATTAAGTTTCCTGAGGCAGGTTCCAAAGCCAGAAGACCAAGGACTCATTAGAACAGAAGCTTCAAGGTCAGGGGACCCCAAAATCATGTTACATTAGAACAAGCACTTACTGAGTGCCTACTATGTTCCAGGCACTATGCTAAAGGCTTTACAAATATTGTGGAGAGTGGACTCATTGTAATTGTTGTTGTTGTCATAATTATTGTGAAAGCAAATTATCCACAGCTCATGTCTTGGCCAAAGCATTAAAAGAGAATTTGTTATTGAACCTATAAAAGGAAAAAAAGAAAATAGGAAAGAAAAAAAAAAAGTACAGGCATATATAGTGCTACTATAATGTAATAAAGGAATACAATATGGGAAAGGTTAATCCTGAGTTTGAATCTTCCCACAAATACTTTACTAGCTGTTTGTTTTTGAGCAAATTCCTTAACTTTTTAGAGTCTAATTTCTTCTACTGTGAAATAAAAAAGGTGGAAAACACATCTGAATTCCTTTCAAACACTATGTCTATCAAATTATGGGGGGGGGGAAGATGAAGAAAATAGAAAACTAGGGAGGAAAATGAGGGAAATGGGAATAAAGGGGTTAAGTAAATTCTGCATTTGTCTTTCTCCAGGAAGGGACTTCTAGGTTACACCCACACCCCCCAGGATTATGTAAAAATTTTCCTCGAGCCAATTCCCCTCCCCCTTCCCTTTTCCCCTGGGGCCTTCTCTCCAATTTACTCTGAATGGATTTTTGCCCTAATAAGAGGTAATAGGGAAGAACAGAGCTATTTACTGGATACTGGACTTCATTCCAATGTTCAGAATAATGGATTTCACCCCGAGATATGGTCTTCTTGAATAAAGGCAAGAATGTTATCCAAGCAAGGAGACATTTAAGGTTCTAGCATTAGCTATAATCAAAGTTAAATTAGATTAACAGGAAGAAGTAGTAGAAATCAGGGTCAATTATCTTGAAGTGAGAAGAGGTAAAGGGCTAATTGGCCCAGAAAGTTCATATATTTGTGTTGTTGCCATTTGGCGAATCCACACATTATTCACATTTTTTGTTTTTGTTCCTTTCCCCCCCACTCTTTCCTGTATTTGGTCAAGAACTAAACCCACCATCAGAAAGCAACTTTTTCTGGGAGTGGCTCTTTTCCCCACAAATACAGGTGAAGAAAAATACCAACTGCTCAAATTCAAGTTTATGAGTAGGACAGAACATAAATAAAAGTTAAGTATGGGGGACAGCTATGGTCCCAACCCAAATTAAAATCAGAGTCTCTCAAGGTAGAAAAACAAAAAGGATTTATTATAATCTCCTGAGAAAGGGCAACTTCTAACAGACAAGAAGTCCTCAGTAAAGGAGTGCAAAGTGCAAACTACAAAACATAAAATTATATAGATTCCAACCAGAAGTCCCTCACCCCCACATTGTCTCCCATTGTCTCCCAGGCTTACACCCTAAACAGCAGAAATCTATCCCAGAAACAAAAGAAAACTAGTAAATAGCACACTCTTTACCTATTTTAAGTACTTAAATGCTAATTAAGAGGTGTGCCCTGGAGGGAAATGTTTGCTTATCTAAGATAATCAAACACCTGCAGTTTTTAGCTATAGATCAACTCTTTATTGCAAAGTCTCAAATCACAATTAGGGCATAGGCCAAGGCCACATTCTAATGAAGTCCTTTACTTAATTTATTCCATTCATTAAGGATTTGTTGTCAGGAAACTTAGCTCATTTTTCTACATGTGTGATCTTGGACAAGCCATTTCTTTGTGGCTTACTTCCTTCAAATGTAAAAGGAAGGATTTGAGCTAAACAATCATTTAAGCCTTTTCCAGCTCTCAATGTTATGACCTGAAAGATCATGACAAACTCTTTTCCACTAAAGATGGAACAATGATTATGGACTTAAATTAGACTTTCTTATTGTTCAGTCATAGCTGGATCTTCATGACTCCATTTGGAATTTTCTTGGCAAAGACACTGAAGTGGTTTGCCATTTCTCCAGCTCATTTTACAGATGAGGAAAACTGAGGCAAACATGATTACGTGACTTACCCAGGATCACACAACTGACTCCAGAGCCAGTTGCTCTATGCACTGCTCCACCTTGTTGCCTGAAATTGGAGCAGAAGGGGTTAAAAATCAGACATAGGGAAAAAATAAAAAGAAAGGAAAAAATCCCTGCAAGAGATACTATGTCTGAAGTGTGCTATCAAAAATAGTTAGAGGGGCAGCTGTGTGGTGAATGGATAAAGCATTGGCTCTGGAATCAGGAGGACCTGAGTTCAAATGTGGCCACAGATACTTTTTTTTTTTCCTATTAAAAGCTTTTTATTTACAAAACATATGAGTGCTTTTTCTACCCTGACCTTTGCAAAACTTTTTTTGTTTTTTGTTCCAAGCTTTTCCCCTCCTCCCTTCACCCCCCCACCCCTAGATGACAGGTAATCTAATACATGCTAAATATGTTAAATTATATGACAAATCCAATATATGTATACATATCTATACAATTATCTTACTGCACAAGAAACATCAGATCTAGAAAGAGAGAAAAAAAACAATCTAAGAAGGAAAACAAAATGGAGGGAAATATTCACAGAAAGAGTTAAAATGCTGTGTTGTGGTTCACACTCAGTTCCCTCAGGCCTCTCTCTGGAGGTATATGACTATCTTCATCGCTGAACAATAGGAACTGGTTTGAATCACATCATTGTTGAAGAGAACCATGTCCATCAGAATTGATCATCGTATAGTCTTGCTGCTGTGTATAATGTTCTCCTGGTTCTGCTCATTTCACTCAGCATCAGTTCATGTAAGTCTCTCCAGGCCTCTCTGAAATCGTCCTGCTGGTCGTTTCTCACAGAACAATAATATTCCATAACATTCATATACCATAATTTATTCAGCCATTCTCCAATTGATGGGCATCCATTCTGTTTCCAGTTTCTTGCCACTACAAAAAGGGCTGCCACAAACATTCTTGCACATGTGGGTCCCTTTTCCTCCTTTAAGATCTCTTTGGGATATAAGCCCAATAGAAACACTGCTGGGTCAAATGGTATGCACAGTTTGATAACTTTTTGAGAATAGTTCCAAACTGCTCTCCAGAATGGTTGGATCCGTTCACAGTTCCACCAACAATGTATCAGTATCCCAGTTTCCCACATCCCCTCCAACATTCATCACTATCTTTTCCTGTCATTTTAGCCAATTTGATAGGTGTGTAGTGGTATCTCAGAGTTGTCTTAATTAGCATTAGTGAGTGATTTGGATCAATAGTGATTTGGAGCACCTTTTCATGTGACTAAAAATAGTTTTAATTTCTTTATCTGAAAATTGTCTGTTCATATCTTTTAACCATTTATCAAATGGAGAATGGCTTGAATTCTTATATATTTGAGTCAATTCTCGATATATTTTAGAAATGAGGCCTTTATCAGAACCTTTGGATGTAAAAATATTTTCCCAGTTTACTGCTACCCTTCTAATCTTGTCTGCATTCATTTTGTTTGTACAAAAACTTTTTTAACTTGATATAGTCAAAATTATCTATTTTGTGATTAATGATGATCTCTAGTTCTTCTTTGGTCACAAATTCCTTCTCCCTCCACAGGTCTGAGAGGTAAACCATTCTACATTATTCTAATTTGTTTATAATATCGTTCTTTTTTTTTTGTTTATTTGTTTGTTTTGCTTTTTGCTGAGGCAATTGGGGTTAAGTGACTTGCCCAGGGTCTCACAGCTAGGAAGTGTCTGAGACCAGATTTGAACTCAGGTCCTCCTGACTTCAGGGCTGGTGCTCTATCCACTGTGCCACCTAGCTGCCCCTATAATATCATTCTTTATGCCTAGATCATGAATCCATTTCGACCTTATCTTGGTGTATGGTGTTAGGTGTGGGTCAATGCCTAGTTTCTTTCATACTAGTTTCCAATTTTCCCAGCAGTTTTTGTCAAATAGTGAGTTTTTATCCCAAAAACTGGGGTCTTCGGGTTTATTAAACACTAGATTACTATTGTCATTGAGTATTTTGTCCTGTGAACCTAACCTATTCCACTGATCCACTACTCTATTTCTTAGCCAGTACCAAATGGTTTTGATGGCCACTGCTTTATAATATAGTTTTAGATCTGGTACAGCTATGGCCTCAGATACTTATTAGTTGTGGGACCCTGGGCCCCAGTTGCCTTCAAAAATAAGAAAGAAAAAGGATAATGAAGGAATCTTTTTCTCCAAAGAGCTTTATGAACAGTATTGCCTCTTATGTGTCTGATACAAATACATGCCAGAATTTCCGATTTGAGTTTGGTATCTGGTGGGAGGGTATTGAAGGCCTCTTCCAACTCTATGATCTGGTTCAATCTTCTCTTTTGAAGCAGTTATAGCATTTGAGGGGGTAGTATAGTACATTGAAGAGAACACTGCTTATGGAATACTCAGAAATCTTGGTTCAGTCATTCTACCAACAACTATTGCTCGTGACCTGATCAAACAAATTGCTTCATTTTTCTGAAGCTGTCTCCTCATCTGTTAAATGAAAGATCTGAGCAAGATGACCTTAAAGATTTCTATTAGCTTCCAATCAAGACTCATGTTGAACATGTACCTCTAAGTTTGGAGGAAGGTGAGCAGACAAGTATCAGGGGAACCATATTTATGTATAGAAGTGTTTTAATTTACATTAAGGGGTAGCTAGGTTGACCCAGTGGATAAAGAATTGGACCTCAAGTAACCAACACCTAAGTTCAAATCTGGCTTCAGACATTTATTAGCTATGTGACCCTGGGTAAGCCACTTAATTTTTATCTACCTCAGTTTCATCATCTGTCAAATGGGGATAATAACACCACCTATTTCCCAGAGTCATTGTGATAATCAAAAGAGATAATTGTGAAGTGTTTAGTACTTAAGCATTATGTAAATATCATTATTGTTTTTGTTGTTAAGTGAATCTGCACAGTACTTTTAAAAAACTGTAACTACAAGTTTGTGAAAGGAAAGAAAATAAATGAATCAGCACAACTTTTAAAAATTATATTCCACTTCAGTTTCAAAGGTCATGGAAAGAACTGAGTTTAGTCCTGGTGGGATTAGCCAATGTTGCCTGGTTTCCCATGGAAATCTTTTTGTGTGACACTATGTTCTCACTTTCATTTTAGGAATCTAGATGACCTTTCTTAGATCCAAAGATTTCTAGGACATTTCACAATGACAACCATAAACAAAACCACATAATCTAGATACTCTCAAGCAATCAGCTGATGAGGCCATGAATCATTGGTCTCACACAACCCAGCACATCTGGCAACCAGCAGTGGAGATGATTACCATCCAAGTCCCTGTTCCAGAGGGCAGCCCCATTTATTATGGTTACCTGTCCAGTTCTACCTCCAGTCTCAACTGTAATTAAGAGCCCCTGCTTCTTAGCTACTCTGCCCTCCAAAATAGCAAGCTTTTTTCTTTTTTGGTCCAAATTCTTAAACTGTTCTTAGAACAGACTAACCTCATGATATTTGAAAAAAAGACTTCCTGGAATGAACTGATGGGTATCTTGAGAAAAGAGCACCTCCTTTCCCTTGACCTTTTCTGAAACTTGTCACTGGCTGGGACATTTAAGAAACAACTTTAAAAACCATATAAGAAAAGGTTAGGAAGTGGATTTTTAAATTTTACTATTGGTAGACAAAATCAGTTTGTAACTTAAAAAAAATTAAGTGTATTAGTTGATAAAATGTCTGTTCCTTTACTATCCATCGTATCTTATATCCATCCAGTGTTAACACTATCCCACTCCCTGGCACAGCCCAGAATTCCTCAGGGTCCTTCTCCAACAGATATCAACCATCATAAAAGATGCCACTAATTGAGTTGGCTATTCACAGAGGCCTAGTTGGACTCCTAAGAACCTAAATAGTGAAAGTATATAGTGCGGCAAGAGAAAAATTGTACTTAAAAACAGATGTTGTTTAGATTGAATCTTCTACATTCTGTACTGAGAGCCTCCTGGCAGGGCCACCATTTTTGGAAAGACCCCAGATATATTTTACCTCATTCATGCTTGAATTTACTCTCATATTATAAAGGAGGGGAAGGAACCCACATGTGCAAGAATGTTTGTGGCAGCCCTTTTTGTAGTGGCTAGAAACTGGAAACTGAATGGATGCCCATCAATTGGAGAGTGGCTGAATAAATTATGGTATATGAATGTTATGGAATATTATTGTTCTGTAAGAAATGACCAGCAGGACGATTTCAGAGAGACCTGGAGAGACTTGCATGAACTGATGCTGAGTGAAGTGAGCAGAACCAGGAGATCATTATACATGGCAACAATAAGACTATACAATGATGAATTCTGAGGGACGTGGCTCTCATCAACAAGGAGATGATTGAGGCCAGTTCCAATTATTTTGTGATGATGAGAGTCTCCTACATTCAGAGAGAGAACTGTGAGAACTGAGTGTGGACTACAATATAACATTTTTATGCTTTCTGATGATGTTTGCATTTTGTTTTCTTTCTCATTTTTTTCCTTTTTGATCTGATTTTTCTTGTGCAGCAAGATAATTGTATAAATATGTATACATATATTAGATTCAACATATATTTTAACATGTTTAACATATATTGGATTACTTGCCATTTAGGGGAGAAAGTGGTAGAACGAGGGGGAAAATTTGAAGCACAAGGTTTTGCAAGGGTCAATGTTGAAAAATTATCCAAGCATATGTTTTGAAAATAACAAGCTTTAATAAAAAAAAATACATTAAAAATTTACTTTCCTAACTTCTCCTCCACAACTGCTGTCTTTCCCTTATCATCTCCACCTCTTTTTCTTCTCCTTTATTTGTATTATTTTGTCCCATTAAAACATAAATTCCCAAGGACTGTCCCATTTGCATCACCAATGGGAAGAGGAGAATGACATCACAGGGTAATGTCTTGACTTGTATGTGAATTGGATTTAAGTAAGCCAGAATTGCATAAAGTCACCAATCTTACTCTCTCTTACAGAGATACTGAAGTCCAGTGAACTTCAAAACAACTTTTTGTTTTGACAAAAGTCAAAACAACTGGTAATGGCTCAGGATAAAGTGGATGTTCTTGGTATTTGTCAAAATCTGACCAAGCTCTAAGCACTCCACAATGCTGGCTTTAGTTGCCATCATCTCTGTTGTTCTCATTCATTTGCCATAGGAAATTTTTATATTTGTGGGGGAGACACCACTCTAAGTCACCAATGAGTTTATTGCCCATTAGTTATTTTCACCTGGTTTAGCTCATCTGCAGCCACTACACAAGCTTCAACTTCTTCTTGTCTAATATGTTTTTGAATTATTCTCTACTCCCAATTCCCATCCTCCCACCAATTTAATTTAAATTTTTTGACTGGATCTGTTATTTCATTGGTTTAGGGAATTCTCAGTAAGGAAATTCCCTTCACCCAAACAGATTGATAGACTTGCATGGAAATTAGCCTGACTCCAAGGCCAATTCTCTCCTTGCTACATTCCCTCTCATACAGACTATAAATAAGCTATCTGTGGGCTTCCTTGACAATGAAAATGATCTAAGTTGGGGGGGTGGGGTGGAAATCTGGACCTAGAATGGTCCTTTAAAAATTGATAGCTAGAAACAAAGTAGATAACTATCAACTAGGAAATGACTAAATAAATTATGGCACATGAATGCAATGAAATATGCCCCTACTGTAAGAAACAATGACTGGGGAATACAGAGATGCAAGCAAAGGCTTATGGGGCTTAGTGGAATGTGGAGGCTGGTGTGAGAACAGCTCCAAAGCTTAGGAAGCTCTTTGTTTATCAAGCCTCCAGATGTATACAATCACAATGTACAATGAGACGAAGTAATTGTAAAGGGGGGTCAAATTGCTAATCTTTGAGGAATTTTTAAAAATACCAAGCTGGCTACTTTTGAAATCTAGAAGTGAGATGGCCCACTTCTGAGTAACTGTCTGAGGAAAAAGGGAGGAATCAACACACAGGAGCACATTTATAGTTATGATTTGGGGGTATTCAGTTGAAAACAGATTTAAACCATTTAAGATTTTTGCAAAATATTTAAAAGGGCACAAAAAAGGTGACATAAAAAAACCATTTACACTATGAAACTGATTCTTCCTTTTGCTCTCAAAACACATTTCTTCCTTTCTTTATTATTAAAGCTTTTTATTTTCCAAACATATGATAGATAATTTTCAACATGCGCTCTTGTAAAACCTTGTGTTCCAAATGTTTTTCCCTCCCTTCTCCCACCTCATCTCCTAGACAAAGAGTAATCCAATATATGTTAAACATGTGCAATTCTTCTATACGTATTTCTACATTTATCACACTGAACAAGAAAAAATCAGATTAAAAAGGAAAAAAAATGAGAAAGAAAACAAAATGCAAACAAACAACAAGAAAAAGAGTGAAAATACTATGTTGTGATCCATACTCAGTCTCTACAACCTGTCTCTGGGTGCAGATGGCTCTCTTCATCGAAAGATCACTGGAACTGACCTGAATCATCTCACTGTTAAAAAGAGCCACATCCATCAGAATTGATTGTGGTATAATCTTCTTGTTGCCATGTACAATGATGTCCTGGTTCTGCTCACTTCACTCAGTATCAGTTCATGTAAGTCTTTCCAGGCCTCTCTGAAATCATCCTGCTGGTCGTTTCTCACAGAACAATAATATTCCATAACGTTTATATATTATAACCTATTCAGCCATTCTCCAGCTGATGGGCATCTACTAAATTTCCAGTTTCTAGCCATTACAAAAAGGGCTGCCACAAACATTTTTGCACATGTGGGTCCCTTTTACCTCCTTTAAGATCTCTTTGGGATACAAGCCCAGTAGAAACACTGCTGGATCAAAAGGTATGCAGAATTTGATACCCCTTTGGGCACAGTTCCAAATTGCTCTCCAGAATAGTTGGATCAGTTCACAATTCCACCAACAATGTATTAGTGTTCCAGTTTTCTCATATCCCCTCCAACATTAATCATTATCTTTTCCTGTCATTTTAGCCAATCTGACAGGTGTATAGCAGTACTTTAGGGTTGTTTTAATTTGCATTTCTCTGATCAATAGTGATTTAGAACATTTTTTCATATGACTAGAAAAGGTTTCAATTTCTTCATCTGAAAATTGTCTATTCATATTCTTTGATCATTTATCAATTGAAGAATGGCTTGAATTTTTATAAATTGAATCAATAACCTTTATATTTTAGAAATGAGGCTTTTATCAGGTTTCATTTTGTCCAGGGGAATACCTGGATCCCTGACTTTATATTTTTCTTCACCATTTTTTCTTATCCAGGAATACCTTTTACAATATAACATACTGTGGAGGATTGTGTGAACAAATCACTTGACCTTTTTGGTTCAGTTTATGGGGTCATGGACTGTTACTCTTGAGGATTATCTAATTAATCTTCATGCCTAGGGTTCTTTTCTTCACTAGCCCAGAAATTCAGTTTCCTATCTTAACCTTTTCTGTGGAGTTAAAGAACAAAGCTGGTTCATCCCAAATGGCAATCAGATATCTCCGTTGACAGAGGAAATAGCCTGGAAGTTGGAACAGCTGATGAAGAACAGGAGTGGCTATTGTCTATTACCATAGGCACTATGACCAGTGAGTTGCTATCATGACAACAATCTTGAGACCTATTTTCTCCCCTAGACCATTGCAATACTGCCTGACCTGTCTCCCTTTCTCTTTAGTTTCTACCTTTCAACTTAATTTCAAGATAAGTGAAGAGCATAAAGATGGCACTGGGATCTTATAACTCGCCCAATTCAAAAACCTTCAATGATATCCCATTGCCTGACATAATAAAACCAAACTGTCAAACTCACATTCAGGACCTGGTAAAATTTAATTCAACAAACATTCCTTAAGTCCCTATTATGAGAGAGACCCAATGGCTGGTTGGGTTGAGCCCAACTTCTTTTTTCTAGACATCATCCCTTGTACCCCAACATGGCACTATTCTTCTCTCAGTCTGGACTTAATAGAGACTCACACCTACTCCCGCTACTTCAATGTTCTCCACAATGCTTTCTAGATTCCCCTGTTTAGAAGTAAAATGATTTTCTTAGAGCCAAACAGCTAATAAATGTCTGAAGATTTGAACTGGGGTCTTCCTTACTCTAGGCACAATGCTCTATCCACTATACCACCTAGCTGCTCATGAATAATATGAATTATTCATCTATCCATAAATATTTATCAGATGCATATTCAAGAGACATTTCTGAGTAGTAAATTGAGAGTTAGCCTGAGTCAGGAAGACTTGGCTCAAATCCCATCTTTAACACAAATTAGTTGTGTGAACTTGGGCAAATCAATTAATCTCTAAATACTTCAGGCAATTCTTTTTATACTAGTATGAAGAATTTCCTGCTGGAAAGTTCCCTACATTACTGAAATTACAGGTCAAGTTTTAAAAAAAAAAGTCTATTCAATCATTTCAGTATTAGTAACTCATTGTCCAATGTCTGACCCATAGCAAGAACTTCATACATTCTTGTTGATTGATTGAAAGTCATCTTTTTAGCTTACTTGCCTTTGATTCCAATTCTTCATGACCTCATTTAGGGTTTTCTTGGTCAAGATACTAGAGTGGTTTTGCATTTTCCTTCTGCAGCTCATTTTACAGATGTAGAAATTGAGGCAAAAAGGGTTAAGGGACTTGCCCAGGATCACGATGTCAGTAAAAGTCTAAAAGTGGATTGAATTTAGGAAGATGAAGTCTTCCTGACTCCAAGCCTAGAGCTCTACCACTGATCCTCCCCTCCCCCCATAGGAGATCTCTTAATCTCCTTGTACCTGAGTTTCCCCATCAACATAATGGATAGCAATACACATCCTATGCACTTCACAGAGCTATTAGGAGTATGACACAAAAGTTAATGTGGAAATGCTCTGGAAAATGACATTTATACAAATGTCAGCTATTATGATGATGACTATGATCATACCAGTCCATAATACAGAGTTCTAAATGAAATGTTCCCTCAGGACTCTGGCTAGCTAATCCAAGTAGATTTTCAGCCAAAGAATCCGATGTGCTTGCCACCTTGTGCTTTCATACAGAGGTGGCTGAGTGAGCCTGTGGCTGATCAGTTTTTCCAACCAAATGAATTGAGTGGAGAGGAGGAGGAGAGACTTGGGTTATAGCTAAGAAACTTGACCCTATTGCCGACGCAAGCCAGTTTGGATTGACCAGGCTCTTTTAACTACACTCTGCCAGATCCAGAAGGGAACACAATAATGTAGGTGGGTATCTTTACCCTATCACATATCCATGAACAGGTCAAGCTTTCCTTTTGAACCTTGGGGGCTATTCTTCTCTTCATGGTCTATTGACGCTGGATAATTCCAATTACCCTGATACTACAATTACACACATTCATCAAGGGGCAAATAGACCCAAGCCTCTTTTTTTCAGTATTATTGGCCAGAAAATTTTATCCACCCTTCTTAAAGAAATTGTCAAAGCTGTCAAGTCCTAACTTTGGTGTGCTGTGAGTTTCAATGAGACCTTTTAAAATGCCTTGTGGTGTTGTTCTAAACTGCCTTCATTCACAAGAAAAGGTGGAAATTCTAGAATGGAAAAAAAAAAGGATGACCAGAGACCAATAGTTTTCTTAACATGAATTTTTCAGAAGATGTGAGTGATATAATCAACTTATCCACAAATTTGTTTTCCTGGAAAATTGAGTTGCCAAAACACAGGGTAGTTTTGAATTCCAGGTAAATTCTTCCTCAAATCCTATCATCATCATCATCCAATTAGAACTTTTTGGGAGCTTAGAGATCTTCTCTAAATTCATCTAAGTCCTTATGGTTAGTTTTCATTTTCTGGGTTTGGAAATTGTATATATTCTTAACAGTGGGAAGTCCCTGCTGTACCAGATCTAAAACTATATTACAAAGCAGCGGTCATCAAAACCATTTGGTACTGGCTAAGAAATAGAGTAGTCGATCAGTGGAATAGGATAGAATCACAAGACAAACTAGGCAATAACTATAGCAATTTAGTCTTTGATAAACCCAAAGACCCCAGCTTCTGGGATAAAGTACTCACTATTTGACAAAAACTGCTGGGAAAATTGGAAACTAGTGTGGAAGAAATTAGGGCTTGACCCACATCTAATATCACATATCAAGATAAGATCTAAATGGGTTCATGATCTGGATATAAAGAGTGATACTATAAGTAAATTAGAGGAATGTAATATAGTTTACCTCTCAGACCTATGGAGATGAAATAAATTTATGTCCAAAGAAGAACTGGAACTCTTAATTGAAAACCAGATAGATAACTTTGACTATATTAAGTTAAAAAGTTTTTGTACAAACAAAACCAATGCAGTCAAGATTAGGAGGGAAGCAATAAATTGGGAAATCATCTTTACATTTAAGAGTTCTGATAAAGGTCTCATCTCAAAAATATATAGAGAATTGTCTCATATTTATAAAAATTCAAGCCATTCTCCAATCGATAAATGGTCAAAGGATATGAACAGACAATTTTCAGAGGATGAAATTAAAACTATTTGTAGTCATATGAAAAGGTGCTCCAAATAAATCACTATTGATCAGAGAAATGCAAATCAAGACAACCCTGAGGTACCACTACACACCTGTCAGATTGGCTAAAATGACAGGAAAAGTTAATGATAAATGTTGGAGGGGATGTGGGAAGGCTAGGACACTGATGCATTGTTGGTGGAGCTGTGAATGGATACAGCCATTCTGGAGAACAATTTGGAGCTATGCTGAAAAAGTTATCAAACTGTGCATACCCTTTGACCCAGCAGCATTTCTATTGGGCTTATATCCCAAAGAAATCATAAAGGAAGGAAAAGGCCCCACATGTGCAAGAATGTTTGTGGCAGCCCTTTTTGTAGTGGCTAGAAACTGGAAACTGAATAGATGCCCTTCAATTGGAGAATGGCTGAATAAATTATGGTATGTGAATATTATGGAATATTATTGTTCTATAAGAAACGACCAGCAGGATGATTTCAGAGAGGCCTGGAGAGACTTGCATGAACTGATGCTGAGTGAAATGAGCAGAACCAGGAGATCATTATACACGGCAACAACAAGACTATATGACGATCAATTCTGATGGACATGGCTCTCTTCAACAATAAAATGTTTCAAACCACTTCCAATTGTTCAGTGAAGAAAGCCATATACACCCAGAGAGAGGGATGTGAAATGTGGACCACAACATAACATTCTCATACTCTTGATTGATGTTTGCTTACATTGTGTTTCCTTTATCTGAAATGTCTTTTGTGTAGTTACGATTTTTCTTGCACAACAATGATAAGTTTGGAAATATGTATACATATATTCAATTTGCCAAGTATTTTAACATAATTAACATGTAGGATATCCTGCCATCTAGGGGAGGGGTGGGGAGTTGGGGGGAAAATCTGTAACAGAAAGCTATGTAAGGGTTAATGTTGAAGAATTACCCATACATATGTTTTGCAAATAAAAAAAATTTTTTTAAATAAAAAAATAAAAAATAAAAAGCAATGGGAAGTCCCTTTAAATGTCAACAATAGACATTGCCTATAATATCTTTCTATGACCACAGGATGGCAGTATTTAGGAATAGTACTATTATCTCAATAAGTGTTTAAAAAAACTAACTCTTCAAACCAAAGTAATACAAGTGCCTAAATGTATAATGTAATAAGCTAGAGGTTTTAAATTGGATGACCTATTTAGTTAGGAAAAGGGGAAGAAAAAGTAAGGCTCTGTTTCAATAGAGAATATTGCTTAGAGGTATTTTAAACTGGGCTCCCTGAAAACAATTATAAAGTAAAAAAATGAATAGATTATATGGAGCTAAATCTAAATGATGAGTGTCTAGGGTCATCCATTATGACAGATACCATTTTGAATTCTGTTGTAAAATGAGCTGTATACGGAAGTCAGAAGGCCTTGTTTTGAATTCTGATTTTATTACTTCCTAGAAAGGAGATGGCAGGCAGGCCATGTAGCCTCTCTAAATTCAATTTCCTTATTTGTAAAATGGAGATAATAATATACTATATAGAACAGTTAAGTGGCGAAATGGATAGAATACCAGGCCTAGATTCAGGAAGATAAGTTCATATCTAGTCTCAGACACAACCTGTGTGAACCTGGACAAGTCACTGTCTAAACTGTCTCAATTTCTTTGTAAAATGAAAGGAAATGGCAAATCACTTCAGTATCTTTGCTGAGAAAACCCCAAATGTGGTCACAAAAAGTTGGACACAACTGAAATTAATAAACAACAACAAAATATATAACACATTTCATAAAGTTGTTGTGAGGAAACCATTTTGTAATCTATAAAATTATAAAGAAATATGAAATATAATTGTTGTGGGGAAAAGGATTACTGTTGGTTTTTCAGTAAGTTTTAAAGGAATTTGAATAAATTATTTTAGAATCATAGAACTAGGAGGAACCTCTTGCCAAATTCCTCAAAATTCTATGGAAGCCCTGCTAACTGCTAGGGGGTTGGTAATATAATCAGATTTCAACAACAGGCCCTTATTATCAATAACCCATGTATAAGTGTCTATATAGATAGGACCTATAGCAATTTGAGAGAAAGAGAAAGTAATGCAAGGTCTTTAAGAGCAAGGACTATCTTGGTTTTTTTTTTCCCTTTATATCCCATTCCCTTAATACACAGTTGGCACTTAGTAAATATTTATTGCTAAAATTAAACTAATCATTATAATATTAACTTACATTTATCTATTGGCTTATCAATATAAAGTATTCCACATATATATAGGTCCTAAAAAGTCAGAATCAGGACTTGAACTGTCTTTAACAGTAAGTAAAATAGTCTATTACTCTTTTCACTTTATCAGACTGTGATTAAATAACAATACTATATAATTTTATAGTACTTTATAATTTATAAAATGTTTTCACAAATGAACCTTATCATCTAAATCTCCTAAGTTCCTGTGTTGCTAATAATAAAAGGAACACTGCTTTTCTGTGCTTCCTCTGAAGCTACTACTTGCTTCCTTCTCTGAAGTTACTGCTTGCTGCTTTCCCAAAGTATTGGTGCTGTCATCTGCTATTGGGCTGCTAAGCAACCCTCGGTTGCTTCTCTACTGACTTGCTGCTGTCCTCTACTGCTGAACTTTTAATCCACTGCTTCTAAGTTAAATATCCATTATGTGGCTGTCTTCTTTTTCTTTGAATTGCTGTTGGAAAGTTTTCTCATCAAAGGGAATAGCCTACACCTAGAACTTTTGGTAGTCAGGCTAATAGCTGTTCCTAATCAGTACAGAAAAGATTCCTTAGGTCAAAGCTTTCAGTCTTATTTTAACTACTTTTTCCTTAAACTGACACTCTCGGGGTAGCTAAATGGCAGAGGATAAAGCATTGGCCATGGAGTCAGAAGGACCTGAGTTAAACTCCAACCCCTGACACATAATTGTGTGACCCTGGCTAAGTCACTTAGTTCCAATTGCCTTTAAAAAACAAACAAAAAAAGCTAGAACTCTCACTTTAGGATAGAGCTAAGTCAAGAGCCATGCAACTTCCCCTAGAAATTCTCTGTACAATACTGAGGGAGAAGAGTTGATAGACAATATGTACTATTTATTCGTATATCAACAGCCATATCTCTCGTTTCCATATATATATAATATATAATGCATATATTATATATATACACACACATACACACACACACATATATATATGCATATATATATATATAATTTTTTGAGACTTGTAAAATAGATAAGTCTTGTGAAATAGACAACGGCAGTGTTATTCATATTTTATGGATAAGGACCCTGAGGCTCAAAGAGGTTATAACTGGTTCATGAGTGATATGGCTAAGTGCAGAATTGGAACTAAAAGACAAGTCAAGCATTTATAAACTACTTGCTATGTTGACAATATTATACAAAGTGCTGAGAATGGGGGGGTGAGAGGGGGAAGAGAAGGAGAAAAAGCCAATCTTTGATCTCAGATCACAGTCTAAGGGAGGTGACAACATTCAAACAATTATGTACAGATAAAATATATACAAAATAAATTAGAGATAATCTCAGAAAAAAGTCATTAAGATTAAGGGTGATTGGCAAAGGCTTCTTACAGAATGTATGACATTAGAACAAAGAGATGAGTATCTAGATAAATATTTAACAATTGGCTCTCTGCATCATCCCTAAGTGTATGTACAACACACAAGTATAATCTATTAATCTATTTTTTCCATTACTTTCTTAAATCTAGTCAATCAATACAAAAATCCAATCTGTGATTTGTAGCATTTACTGATTTTCAAGGTATTAATCCTCAAGTAAACATTTAATAATAAGCTTTCATGTTTTCAACATACTCCTAAACACAGGTTTTCTGATTCCCAGGCCACTGCTCGTTCCACCAACAAATCTTTTTCTCTCTTTGTCTCTGTCTCTATCTCTCTCCCTTTCTCTCTCTCTCTCTCCTCTCTTCTCCCCTCCCTCTCTCTCTGTTTCTCTCTCCCTTTCTCTCTGTTTCTGTCTCCCTCCCTCTCTTTCTCCCTCTCTCTGTGTCTCTTTGTCTCTCTGTCTCTCTCTCTCTGTCTCTCTTTCTCCTCCCCCTGATTCTCTGTGTCTCTCCCTCTCTCTTCTTCTGTCTCTCTCTGTATCTGTCTCTGTCTCTCTGTTTCTCTGATTCTCTCTGTGTGTCTTTCCCTGCCTCTCCTCTCTGTCTCTCCTCTCTCCCTCTGTGTCTCTGCCTTTCTCTCTGTTTCTGTCTCTCCCCTTCTCTCTTTTTCTGTCTGTGTTTCTTTTTCTCTCTTTTTCTTTCTCTCTCTCATTCTCTGTCTCTGACTCTCTCTGTGTGTCTCTCCCTGCCTCTCCTTCTCTGTCTCTTTCTCTTTTTCTATCTCTCTCTTCTCTGTATATATCTCTGCCTCTTTCTGTCTGTCTGACTCTCTGTGTCTCTCCCTCTCTCTGTCTCTTTCTGATTTTTTCTGTGTCTCTCTGTCTCTGTCTCTCTCTCCTTCACTCTGTCTCTTTATCTCTGTCTCTGTCTTTGTCTCTGTCTCTGTCTCTCTGACTCTGATTCTGTCTCTCTGTGTCTTTCTCCTTCTCTCTATCTCTCCTCTCTCTATCTTTCTCTCTGTGTCTCTTTCTCTGTCTCTGTCTCGCTATCTCTCTAGCTGTTTCTCTGTCTCTTGTCTCTGTCTTTATCTTTCTCTATCTGCCTCTCTC
>JAJPUD010003480.1:162686-177570 GCA_023553655.1 Myrmecobius fasciatus
TCTCTCTGTGTGTGTCTCTGTCTCTCTCTCGCTGTCTCTCTGTCTCTGTCTTTGATTCTGTCTCTCCCTTTCTCTGTCTGTCTGTCTCTCTCTGCCTCTCTGATTTTGTCTCTGTGCCTCTCCCTCTCTCTCCTTCTCTTTGTGTCTCTCTGTCTCTGTCTCTCCCCCCTCTCTCTCTCTCTCTCTCTCTCTCTCTCTCTCTCTCTCTCTCTCTCTCTCTCTCTCTCTCTCTCTTTCTCTCTCTCTCTCTCTCTCCCCTCTGTGTGTATGTCTCTCTCTGACTCCCTGATTCTATTTCTGTGTCTCTCCCTTTCTCTCCTCTCATCTCTGTCTCTCTCTGTCTCTTGTTCTCTCTCCATACATACATAGATACATACATATTTATTATTTAGGCGCTATCTTGCTCTCCTGAAAGAAGAGACTGGTACCCCAAACTTCAAAGCCTGGCATGTGTTACAAATTAGGCCTAACACCTATTTGATACCAAATGAGAAAGAAATTATACTCAGTATAGGGTAGCTCAGAGCTTGGTTTCTGGCCATATATACATAATAAAGACAGAAATGGAGGGCAGGGGCATGGATGTCTCTTTACCTTATTGCCAAGTGGGAAGCACTGGCTGGGCTGCAAGTATATCCATCACTAGAAGACATCACTAGAAGACATTCAAGACCCTGAAGGGTCAGAGACATGGATTGCTTCTCCATACATGTGCATGGATGTGTTTTGTGTAAACTCCTTCACATCTGGAGGGCTTTAGCCAAAAGTATCCCACCTCTGCGAACCCAAAGCGTATTTATTCTTCCCACTGATCTTGTATGTATTTGGTAGTGTGTGCCCCAGATTTTCTTGTGGGGTGGGAGGATGGTCTATTGCTACTTTCCTTGGGCTAGTCCATTGAATGCCTTTGCTTTGAATCGGTTGTGTCCCTTGGCTGACCAGAAAAAGTAAACACATTGGTAAACTGTGGTTTTGGGTGAATATAGACTGACAGAATATCCTGAGCCCAGGGTACCTTCCTGGGAGGTTCATGTGTAAGAGGAGGTGTCCTGGATGCTATGTTTTCATACTTATATGTTAAAACCCAAAGTGTCAACATTTGGTTAAATGCTCATATTGACATATTTATCCCTTTTTTCTTTTTCTCTTTCTAAAGAAGCCTTCTAGTTATTCACTCACATTTTGCTGTTCTATTTCTAAAATCTCCCTTGCATTCTTGTCCTAATGTGGAAAAAAGGTGCTGTTATGATCCACATGGGCTGTTATAGGTAAATGGTTTGACTCATGATGTGCTGGTCTTCCCACACCTTGAACATACAGACACTCCTTAGGTTTGTGGCTAGAACTGTTGTTTGAAGGGTGAATAAGTTTTTGTAACTCTTTTTAAAGATTTGGAAAGGATTTTACCTACTTTATTTCATTCATTTCATATATATCTCATAAAGTACCATAGGTTTGATTAAACTCAGTTCAAGTAAGCTAAGTGATTTATTGCCCATAGTCACACAGCGAAAGGTTAAGATTCCAAAACAAAGTGCTTTTCTTCCACCATGATTCTCCTGTTGTCAAAGTAAGACATTCTTCTATCTAGAAAATAGTTAATCAATATGTGATGATAGACTTGGCTCTTTTCAACAATGAGGTGATTGAAAGCAATTACAAAAGACTTGTAATAGAAAGAGCTATCTGCATTCAGAGAGAGGACTGAATGTGGATCACAACATAGTATTTTACCTTTTTGCTGTTGTTTTTGTTTGCTTGCTTGTGTTTTTTTTCTGATTTTTTTCTCTTTTGATCTCATTTTTCTTGTTCAGTATGACAAACGTGGAAATATGTTTAGAAGAATTGCACATGTTTAATGTATATTGGATTACTTGCCATCTAGGGGAGGAAGGAAGGGAGGAAGGAAGGAAGGAAAAAAATTTGGAGCACAAGATTTTGCAAGGGTGAATGTTGAAAACTATCTTTGCATGTATTTTGAAAAATAAAAAGCTATTATTATTTTATTTTTAAATGTTATATGTTATATATATGTTGTATATTATATATTATCTTATTTATGATATGTATTTTAAATATTATATATTATTTTAAAAAAAGAAAATAGTTAATCAAGCCAAGCTACAAATATTTATCAAATGTTACTTACTATGTATCAGACTCATGGTAGGTTCTGTGTGAGATAGCATGATGCACAAGAAATAGTTCCTCCCTTTCAGAGGTATCATCCAATCGGCAAAGTTGACCATATGTAAAAAAGTGTTCTAGATTATGCCTTTTCAACAACCTGTGGAAGTTTTACTTTGAAATTTGGGGAGCTTTTGGAAATTCAGAGAAAAGAAAGTGGAAGGGGGTGATCAAAGAAGAACAAGAAACAGAGCTAGGTTTTAAAGGATGGGTAGGCTTTAGAAAATCAGAGAGGATGGAGGAGGTCATTGTGGGTGGGAGACATGAACTGAGCAAGAATTCAAAGGGAAGAAAGTGAAAGAGATAAGTCTAATCTGGCTGAAATGGAGAGATCTAGAAGAAAAAATACTAGGAGATGTATTTAGAAATGTAGTTTGGGGCTTGGGGAAGTCATTTAAATAATAGTAATTTGGACTTTCATTTTTACAGTGATGGATGGATGGAGGATGACTTATCCAAACTAATTCAAAGTTATGTTGAAAGGGAAGACACTGACCAAGGAGTGGTTGAAATGATTATCAGCACCTACAGCATCCTTGCTCTCTCCTCTCTCCAGGAAGCACACTGGGTGTTCATCCCTTTGCCCTTTTCTCCCCATGACTTTGAACAGCTGTGTCTCTCACTTACAGCTGGGGATTCTCAATCCTAGACTTTTTCTGATGTTTGAGATGGGCCAGCTCCATAATTCCCCTCCTCCCTGTATCCCACAGAGCCTCCAGGGACACTGAGGTAGTACGGCACAGTCTATGCTTTCAGAACCTTCATGGGAGCTGTAGCTTTGCCGAGCAGCAGGAGGCTGACAAACCTGATGAGCTCTCCTGGCAAGGCCTGTAGTTAAATGTTTAGATAGCTAAGCAGCCTGCAGAGATTAGGGATGGGTACTGTGCAGTTGCTATGACCCTTACCTAGAACTATGAAAAATAGAAAAATATTTTGACTCTGGTTTGCATAACAGCAGAGGTATCTCTTGGCAAAGTGTATGAGTGCAATGAATCACTAGGAGACTAGATGTCTAATTATTTTGTTCAAACAGCTTGTTGCTGACTGATTAAAGAGGATTTATTAAAATTTACTTATGACTAGTAAAGGACTTTGTAAATAAGTCATTGCATGTTGAGATATTTAAGAAGTCTAATGTTTAAAAGTTGTTTCCAAATGCTTTTTTTATTGCAATTCTCTATAACCACTGACAAAATTACTTGCATTTCATTTGCTCCTAGAAGTTATAGAAAATAGGCACATGTTCCTCGTATAATTACAAAGAGCACAGCTGTAACTTACTCTGAAGGATTTGTTCTTTAATTCTGCAGAGTATATGTTCCAAAACAATTCCTGGAAAAACAGCAACCTAATTTGATTACCTGTGGAAGGAGTTATATTAGAAAATCAACCCAAGCATAGTTTTAAAAATGTCACAGACCAGGATATGATCTTATGTTCCTGAGGGTGATTTAAAAGCTGGGAGACTACTTGCCAAACAAATATACAGATAAAGGTAAGCATTGGGAACAAAGGCTTGAGGTAGAATGTGATGTCTCTGTTTGATCCAATTCAGGAGTTTTTGTTACTTGCCTTAAAGGGCCCTCCCATTTATTCAGGTGAACTAAAGAATCTTGGGATTGAGAGAACACAGTAGTTGAATATCTAGATCACTTCTGGTTATATATTGAAAGGAGAGCCTCTGTCCTGACTCTTTTTTTTTTTTAATTAAAGCTTTTTACTTTCAAAACATGCATGGATAATTTTTCAACATTGATCCTTGCAAAACCTTGTCTTCCAATTTTCCTCCACTTCTCCCCACCTCCTCCCCTAGATGGCAAGTAATCCAATATATGTTAAACATGGTAAAAAATATATGTTAAATTCAATATAGGTATACATATTTATACAATTATCTTGCTGCACAAGAAAAATCAGATCAAAAAGGAAAAAAAAAAAGGAGAAAGAAAATGCAAGCAAACAACAACCTAAACAGTGAAAATGCTATGTTGTGATCCACACTCAGTTCTCACAGTCTTCTCTCTAAGTGTGGTTGGATCTCTTCATTACAAGATCATTGGAAATGACCTCAATCACCTCATTGTTGAAGAGAGCCATGTCCATCAGTCCTGATCATCATATAGTCTTGTTGTTACCGTGTATAATGATCTCCTGGTTCTGCTCATTTCACTCAGCATCAGTTCATGCAAGTCTTTCCAGACCTCTCTGAAATCATCCTGCTGGTCGTTTCTTATAGAACAATATTCCCTCATATTCCATAACATTCATATACCATAATTTGTTCAGCCATTCTCCAATTGATGGGCATTCATTCAGTTTTCAGTTTCTTGCCACTACAAAAAGGGCTGCAACAAACATTTTTGCACACGTGGGTCCCTTTCCTTCCTTTAAGATCTCTTTGGGTCAAAAGGTATGCACAGTTTGATAACTTTTTAAGCATAGTTCCAAATTGCTCTCCAGAATGGTTGAATCAGTTCACAACTCCACCAACAATGTATCAGTGCCCCAGTTTTCCCCCATCCCCTCCAATATTCGTCATTATCTTTTCCTATCATCTTAGCTAATCTGAGAAGTATGTAGTGGTACCTTAGAATTGCCTTAATTTGCATTTCTCTGATCAATAGTGAATTTTTCATACTCTGTCGTGACTCTTAAAGAAGGAAGATGGGTAGACAGAAATTAAACAAAAATTATGAGGATTTTCTAACCTTAAGTCACAGAATGGCTCTGGACTAACCTATAGTTCTTTCTGTCAGGAAGAAGCAACATTCAAAGACAATTTAAATGCCAGTGGATGCTATTCATCTGTTTAGCTGTTCTGTATTCTGAAAGAGCTTGATTCTTGAAAGTGAAAAGTCTAACTATAACCAAAAATCTGAATACAAGTAGATTTCTCTTCTAGACTTTTAATCTTTCACTCTGCTTCTTAAATTGCATTAACTCTTACCAAATTTTTAGTGCCATAAATCAACAAATACCTTTTCCATGAGGTGAATCAAGCTGAGACTTAATTAGTCATCAGTATTTATTGAGTATCTATTTTGGGAATAGGAGAAAGATTAAAGTAGGCAAGTATAGTCTATGTATGTCCTGCTCTCAACAATTTACTATATGTATAGTCATGAGCAAAGACCAACATGAAAAACATATTTTTATAACCATATAAAATTCAGTGCCGATAGATTATAAGCAGAGTATTTAAGCATTTAGGAGTTTTGGAGTGAAATTTAAATCAGGAGAAATTCACTCATTAATTTGTACACCCAATAAGCATTATTAATCACTTACTATACTCAGATTTGGAGCAAGGAGCTGAGAAGACAAAGACCAAAAAATTAGTCTCTGACCTAAAAGAAATTGTACTATATTATTTAGTCATTTCAATACTGTCTTTTTGTTACCCCCATTTGAGGTTTTCTTAGCAAAGATACTGAAGTAATTTGCCATTTCCTTCTCCAGCTCATTTAAAAAATGAAGTAACTGAGGTAAACAGGTTTAGTTTCTCTGGGGTCACACAGGTAGTAAATGTCTGCATAAAATTTGAATTCAGATTTTCCTGATTCTAGTCCCAGAACTCTTGTGCATTGTTGCCAGTTAGATGCCCACACATTCTATTAGAAAATAAACCATTTTTTAAAAATGTTGATACAAATTAATTTCTAGGAATAGGTATAGGGAGGGCACCAATAACTGGAGAGATGATTATTGTTGGTAGATGGGGAAAGGCTGAAAATTAGAGTAAAGGGATGGGGAAGCAATGATGGTGGGACCAAGCTGCTGAGGGACAGGAAAAGGGTTGGAATCAAAAGTCCATAGAGGGGAATGGGATTTGGTAAGAAGGAAGAGACTGAAGCTAAAAAGTACAAACTAAAGGATGACATCAAGGGATATTAAAGAGTTCTTAGCAAAAACTTCCATTTTTTTTTAAGAGCAAATATGAGACTGAAAGGGAGAGAGGTGATAGTATGGGAAGTTTAGAAGAGATATCCATCCAGAAGAGCCAGAATGGAGAATTCAATAAAGAATCAATTAGGAAAGATCAAAAGGCTTGCCTTACTGTATTTTGTCAGTACCAAAAATAGAACTAAAGTGCTCTTGAACTCCAGAAGAAGCTAGGTTTTATAGGATAGAGTGCTAGATTTGAAATCAAGAAGATATGAGTTCAAATCTAGTCTCAGATCCTTATTAGCTCTATGATTCTCTGTGTCTTAATTTCCTTATCTGTAAAATGGGAATAATAATAATAATAACACCCAGGATTATCATGAGGGAAAAATGAAATATTTATAAAGTGCTTTGTTAATTTTAAAGCATCATATAAATACTAGCTATCATTATTATTAATTATTAACACATAGCTGAGTGCGCAGAGGGACAACCTAGCTATTAGGGAGAGGTACCAAAATTCTCAGTAGCATTCTATTGCTCCTGCATTCCTTCTTGCTCTTTTATGCTCTCTTCCTTCTTCCCCTTCTGTCTTTCCTTATTCCCTGCCTACATCTCAGCTAAAAGGTTATACCTAGAAACAGGGACTTAGAGCTAGAGGTCATGTTGACCTCTGTCTCTTTTCCATTCATTCATTCAATAAGCATTAATTAAGCACTTACAAGGACAAAATAAGTAGCATTCCTCCCTCAAGGAGTTTAACCCTGTGCTATTCCCCATGTCAGATAACAACATCTTCAAATATGAGCTATTATAAACAAGAAAGGTTAGGAAAAGACTAATCTAGCAAAAAACCACAAAAAACCCAAACCAAAAAATTTCAATGAGAAACAGAAGGAAAATCTGTTATTAAAGATAGGGGTCCAACCAAATTCATCTTTTTGGCTACCTTGACATAGAAAAACCTTTGGAAAAACTACTTGTGTGTTTTGTAGGTTCTCAAAAAACTATTAGAGAGACCACTTCACATCCCCCCTTTTTTTTCATCACCATTAATTTTTGTAGAGAAAACTATACAATTTCCTCCAATCCTTTGCCTTTTTTTAAGTCAGACTATACATGAGTTTTTTCTGTAACTCTTACTGAGAACCATACTCTGGTCAGATCCCTCAGGAATATGTATTCTGAAGAGTTTTGTAGAAACAGGTGAAAAGTCTATGGTCATAAGGAAAAGGAAAACAATGAACATATCTCCAAGCCAAAATAGCTAGTAGGTTAAAAAAGCAAAAAATAAGATCAAGACAAAACATTATATGTTAATGTAATGTGATGTCATAGGAAGGGGTTCCCATGGGAAAAAGTAGAAGGGCTAAAGGAGGATGATTCCATCACTGATATAATCTGAAGTCCCTTTACTGTGGGAAGATGATCTGAAATGGCAGGAAGGAAATCTTCATTCTAATTTATTCTCTACTGCATGGCATTTCCTCTTAGAAAAGAGGTGATCTAGGACATGGTTCTCTTCAACAATGAGGTGATTCAATCAGTTCTTATTGTTCAGCAATGAAGAAAGTCACATACATCCAGAGAGAGGCCTGTGGGAACTGAGTGTGGACCGCAACACAGCATTTTAATGCTTTCTGTGAATGTTTGCTTGCATTTTGTTTTACTTCTTCGGTTGCTTTTTTCTCCCTCTTTCTAGATCTGATTTTTCTTGTGCAGCAAGATAATTGTATAGATATGTATACATATATTGGATTTGTCATATATTTTAACATATTTAACATATATTAGACTAACTGTCATCTAGGAGAGGGGGTGGGGGGAAGGAGGAAAAAATTTGGAAGAGAAAATCTCGAAAAAGTCAATGTAGAAAAATTACTCAGATATTCTGTAAATAAAAAGCTTTAATAAACAAACAAAAAAAGAAAAGAGGTGATCTATTTCAATTCCCTCAATTTACAGATGATGAAAGATAGAGCTAGGGGAAATTAGGCAGCTTGTTCAGATTCATGCAGACCACAAAACTAGGAGGTGAGAGTCAGGATTCAACCCCACATGCTATTTCCCATAATATATGGACTTCCTCTTTCTGTCCTATAGCTAATAGGCACAAATATCCTATTTAGAAAAAGGTACTATGCTATGAATGTGCTAGGCAGTCTCTTAACCTCTATTTTCCTCAGTTTTCTCAACTGTATATAAAATGGAAATAACAATTATTGTGAGGATCCAATGATATATTTGCAAAAGGGTTTTAGCACAGTGTCTGGCAATAGTAGACATTCTATAAATATGTGTTCCCTTCTTTTTCCCTCCATATGCCTATTCACTTAACCTCTTCCTTTCTTCTCTCTCTCAAATTGGTGTCTTTTTGGCTTTTCTCTTTTTCCTCCTGCTTCTTTTTTGCACAAACATTCCAGTTTCTCTTCCTTGCCAGTAGAAAGTATTTGCTTTTGCTAAAATCAGAATTATTGGTAAAAGTTACCAGTGTGTATTTTTTAAAAATATATTTTCTAAGTTATGGGGTTTTTGAAAAAAATTAAAATATTTAGGATCTGTCTCCCATTTTGCTTTTTGTCCTGCCTGGGTTTCTTATCTTATTCTCCACTCTTCAGATCAATGCTGCTCAAGCCATTTCAAGGTATCAGATTTTGTAGATTTGCTACTAGGCTTAAATCAAAAGCACTATAATTGGGAAGCAAGATTACTTGCCAGTTTTCAGGCAATTAGGAGATTAGCTCCCTAAAAGTTTTTTTTTCCCCTACCTGTTTAGACAAGAGACTTTTTGTTAGTCTACAAAGCTTTCCTACCATTTTAAAATTAACTGTTACAAGGTACATAGACATTCAGTGACATATTGTTGGTATCACACAGAGGGAAAGACATTGAGTTGAAGCTATATAAAGGAGACAGCTAGGTGGTGCAATGGATAGAGTACCCAGCCTGGAGTTCAAATCCTGCCTCAACCACTAGCTGTATGACCCTGGTCAAGTCACTTAATTCTGCTTGCTTCAATTTCCTCATCTGTAAAATGATCTGGGAAAGAAATGGCAAACCATTTAAATATTTTTGCTAAAAAAAAAACAAAAAACAAAACTCCAAAGGGGTCATGAAGCATTAGACATGACTGAAACAACTAAAAAACTACAAAAGCTGTATAAAGAGATAAAAATAAAGTCTGGAAAAGTGAGCTTAAATGTCAATTAATTATGTATATTTATCTGTGTTAAGGGTTTATAATATGGATATTGTCTAAACTAATGGGTACAAAAATAATTGCCTCCCACCAGTGATTTCATTAGTATAGGGAACTTCAAAATGAGTAAACTCCCTCCATCAATTCAGATCTGCAGATTGGATAACAAATTGTCTGGGTCATGGAAGTTAAATAACTTACCTTCAGTCACACAGCTAGTATATGTCAGAGGTGAGACTTGACATCCTTGCCAGCTCTATATTTACCAAAAACTTTGTGAATCACTTTCTTGAGATAGTCACTTTTTTATGGTGCTCTGGAACTGCAATATTTCTAAAGTATGCCTATATTGATGGACTAATTGACAGTTGATGTGAATACAGGTGGGAGAAATTTGCAACAATATGAAAAAGATTCATTTCCCTACACAATATATGGAATGGGGGAAATCCCTTACTTTGTTTATTTGGTCTAAACTTTTTCCCTATATACTCTTGGTTAAAAAAAAAAAAATAAAAATAGAAAACTGACTTTCAATTCACATGTGACATACAATAGAGATCCATGATTCTGTTTATGTTTGAGTCCCTATTTGGAATGGATATAAACAATCCATTTCATTATAGATGGACAATGGCTTGGGTCCAGAGTGGAACAGAAAAAGGAGAACAGACATGGCTGACTCTGGGAAACTGGGAAGCTTCTGTACTGACTTCAAGCTTGCCAAGAAAGCAGAGGGCCACTTGAAAAATGTTTCTATATGGCACTAAGATATGAAACTAAAAATAAGTATCATGGTGGCAATACAGTATAAGCAATATGGCAGCTGGATGGTTCAGTGGATAAAGTCAGGAAGATGAGTGTAAATCAAACCTCAGATACTAATTAATGTCCCTAGGCAAGCCACTTAACTTCTGCCTCCCTCAGTTTCCTCCTCTGTAAAATAGGAATAATATCTCTCAGGGTTGTTTTGAGGATAAAATGAGATAATAGTTGTGAAGTATTTTGTAAAGTGTTATACATTATTGTTGTTATTATTATTATGAGAGTTGCACTGAATGGACAAGCATTGATGGATTGCAATTAGCATTATTGTAGGAAACTTATGAATCAATGCAATCACAGATCCATTTGAGTATTGAGATGCAAAGGACTTTCATGAGGAAGAAAAATCAGACAGGTGCTATGTATGTCTGATAAAAAGTAGGAATTTATGAGGTAATTGCAATGAGGCAGATTTTGGCTTGATCCAAGGAAGAATTTTTTAATAATCAAAACTGTCCAACATTGAAATGAGTTTTCTGGCAAAGTAACCATAAAAACAGCATTTGCATTGCTCTTTAAGATTTGTGAAGGACTTTATGAACATTACTTCATCTGATCAGTTCAACAGTTTATGAGGAGATGCTATTAATATCCCCAATTTGCAGATGAGGAAACTAAGATTAAGAACAGTTTAAGTTATGATCACAGAGATGGCAAGTGGATTTTCCTATTTCCTATTTCCAAGGACTGAATTCCCCATTACTGGAGGTTTTCAAGCAGTGGCTGTAATATGTAATAAGGGATAGAGTACTAGGTGAGAGATTGGAATAGATGATCTCAAAGATTACTCTATGCTGGGAATCTATGAAAATTCTCTCTGCAAAGTAACCCATTTGACAACTCTAAAATTCTGTGATAAATGCTGTTATATTTTCATGTCTACAAAACAAGAATAAAGATATTTACTATATGATAGGATTTGGTAAGATTATAAAACACAAATGATAATAATAACAACACATTTGTATAGCACTTTAAAATTTACAATGTACTTTATTCAGAACAACCTTATAAGTTAAGTGAACATGTATTACTATATATTTTTTAATAAGTGGGGAAACTGAGGCATTGAGAATTTAATGTGACTGACACAGCAACTGAGGTCTATCTGAGGTTTTATGATTACATTGCAAATGAATTCCTTATTATATACGCCAGCATAGTGTGTGTAGTATTAGGCAATGGGGCCCTTTTCCCCTGAGAAATTAGCTTTTACTATTTTTTATGCTTCAGGTTTATTATTTCTGTGAACAGGAGGGGGGGACCTCTACATAATGAATTCCTCTATCCTTAGATGTTACCAAAAAGCTTTTTCTCACGTTCAGTTTTTCAAAATATAAACAGTGGATTTTTCACCAGCCCTTGCTTACAAGGTTGGGATTGCTCCAGAGATCAACCCTTTAGCAGGACACACAGAGCGTCTCCAGCAGAGGAGAAATCCAGTCATGGCCCCTCAGTTCCAACATCAATAACCTTGCTCCTGGAGCTCAGAAAGACTCTCCAGTATCTGTCAGCCCTCAATGAGGGGCAGGAACCCCTAGGAAACATCCACTCGCAAAGGGACAAGATCATCCAAATTAGCTGCTAGGGGCTGAGAAGCCTGGGAAGAGGAGGCTGTAAAGCCCACAGTTGGTACTGTTTTGAGTGGATTCACAGCAGCTCACCAGCAATCTGATGCTAGTGCAGGATCTCACCCTCCCAGCCAAACATATTGATAAAGGTAGTGTCCCATGATTGCTACAGCAGCATTTGTCCAATACAAATGAGGCTTTTGTCATCACAAAGATCTAGATAACAAAAGTTCTAGATAAAAAGATAACAAAAACAAACAAACAAACAAAAAAAAAAAAGGCTGCTCCAAGCAGTATTTGGTATGGCTTGGGGCTCCAAACCCACTTAGATAAGGCTTCTGTTAACAAAAATGAATTCAATTCAGCAAATGTATTAAGCCCTCACAATGTTCAAAATGCATGTGAGAGACAAAGTTAGAGATGACGAAATCCTTGCCCTGATGAAGCTTATAGCCCACCAGGGAAGGATAATACAGATACATTTGGGGCAAAATAATACAACTAGTACATAAGTACATGGCACAGTGAGAGAACCCTGGGTTTGGAATCAGGAAATTCCTCTTCCTGAGTTCCATCTATCTTCAGTCATTTCCTAGCTATGTGACCCTGGCCACTGCAAATTCCATGAGCAGAATACAAAAATAAAGCTTTTCTTTCAAAAAAGCAAAATGGATACTCTAACAAACACTATCTGATTTATTGTGAGGAACTTCAGGGACAAAAAGGGACTCTGGCCATGTCACTTAACCTTGTTTGCTTCAGTTTCCTTATCTGTAAAATGAAATGGCAAACCATTCCAATATTCTGGCCAAGAAAATCCCAAATGGGGTCATGAAGAGTTGGACTTGATTGAAACTATTGAACAACAAATAAACGCAGTAAATACAAAGGGAAATGAAAAGCTAGGAGGCAGTCAGGAAAGACTTCATGAAGATGGTGTCATATAATGAATTTGTTTGTTTTGTTTTTAATAAGCGGAGTTTTGAAGGAAGATAGCCATTCTAAAAAGTAGAGACAAGATGGGAGGACATTCCAGGCACACCAGCCTGTGGAAAGGCAGAGAGATAGGAAGTAGTATACTCTGTGTGTGTGTGTGTGTGTGTGTGTGTGTGTGTGACCATAAAATAAACTCAGATATGTTTTACTCAGTTATTTATATCATGATTTGTTACCATTTGCCTCACTACTCTGAATGTTTCCAGAAAAGACTTTCAGCCTAATATTTGTTGTGCAGAAGATCTAGTTTATTTTCCCTCTGGAAGACAAAAGTTTCTTGAGGGCAAAACCAGTTTCACTTTTGCCATTGTATCCTCAGCAATTAGCATCTAGCTAGCATAGTGCCTTGGCACAGGACAAATACTTATTAAATATTCATTGAACTGAATTTATTCTTGGAACCATCTTTCTCTGAAATTACCTTGCCCAGAAACACCTTAGCATATCTTGGGTGTTTAGTAAACAGGAAAAGAACAGCAATTCCTATGAGCAGAATACAAAAATAAAGCTTTTCTTAAAAAAAAAAAAAAAAAAAAAAAAAACAACAACTCTAAGGAAGGCCATCTAGTTTATTGTGAGGAGTTTCAGGAACAAAAAGGGGGGGAAAATTCCTCATTAGCACTTAGGCTATGGGTCTCCTCTGTCCATGACCCTTCTTTCTGATAGCTAAGGGTGAATTCCAGCTGTACCTGTTCCCTCATTCCTGTATTTCCTTCCAGTCCAGCTTCCCTAGTTTTACCTTGAAGAAAGTAAATGCCCAATCAACAAGGCCCTTCTTTCCATTACCTCTTCAGCAGGGAACCCAGAAGGGGGTAGTATTTCTTCCCAAATCATCACCATATTAAAGGGCAATTAAATATTTGAACTCTGGCCCCAGAGGTGTGAGTCAGTGATTCCTCTCAGTGAACTTTAAGTCCTTTTTCCCTTTCAGTGCCATTACTTGCCCAGCTAATTTAGTACTGTACTGATGCTAGCCCTTCTAATTTAGTAGGCCATCCATTTTGGGACATGGAGTCATGCAACCAGATGGCATGCCCTTGGAATCTCTCTGACATTCACAGCTCATCCTCTGCTAAGTCTAAGCCATAGCCCAAGGATCCAGGGACTGTACGTTTCAAATTCCATTTCTATTAGGGATTTGTCTCACGGCTCAGTTTTATCTAGCCAAGAGGTAGGCAGCCCAGAGACAAGGCAGGCAGGTGGACAGAACGAGATCTGGATTCAAATCCAATCTCCGATTCCACCTTTCTTTCCTTGGGCAAATCAATCAATTAAATTTCTTGAGCCTTGGTTTCCTTGGGTGTGAAACAGGTTGGACTACTAGGTGGCCTCCGAGAGCTATCCTAGATCTTTGATTCATGAAACAGGAGTATTGTAATCTCTCAAGGACATTCTTTATTCATCTTTTGAAGAAGTGAAACCTTGGAACTTTGGAACTGAGACAAGATAGAGAGACTCTGGGGTCGGGTGATCTTTAAAGGATGAAATAAAAGCTTACCCAAGATTCGGAGTCTTGTGTCTTCTCCCTGTTACAAGGGGTGTCAGTGACTGGGCAGAGCCCACTGCAACCCTATCCAATGCCTGCTTTAGATTAGGTCGCTGCTATGTAGCAATGTGCCCATACCTGGCAGGTTCCGAGAGTTCCCTTCTCTGTACTTTGGTCTTTACATACAGAGGCTCTGCTATAAGTGCTGTTTCCTGCACTGGAGTATTATCATCAATCCCCAGTAAACTGTGCAAAGAAAATACGGGAAGGGGTGGAGCCTTATAGAATTTAAAATACTTAAGAGAACAAGAAATACATTCAAACAATTATTGCAAAGAATTGATAGGTTACTTAATTACTAAATAATGTTATCTTTTTATTAAAGTAGGTTCTTTAACGATTTACTCTATTGAACAAACCTTTGCTGATCTAATTTGAAATAAATTAAATTTTTTGTTGTTGTTGTTGCTGTTCAAAATTCCATTATTCAGAATTTTAACAAATTCCCATCATCCTTACATTTAGTCCAAACTGCAGATTTCTTTCTATAGGGCTGCTGTGGGTGTAGATAATGGGGTTTAACAATAAACAAGATTAGCATTTGTAGAACAAAGAACTCTATATATGGGAAGTAGACATTATTTTTATCCCAGTTTTACAGATGGGGACTCTGAGCAAACAATAGTTAAATGCCTTGCCCTAGGAAACATAGATGAGGCCAAATTTGAACTCAAG
>JAJPUD010003480.1:177580-212395 GCA_023553655.1 Myrmecobius fasciatus
AAGGAAGGAAGGAAGGAAGGAAGGAAGGAAGGAAGGAAGGAAGGAAAAAGATAAAGAAGGAAAGAGAGAAAGAAAAAGGAGAGAAAGAAAGAAAAAAGAAAGAAAAAGGAGAGAAAGAAAGAAAGAAAAGAAGGAAGGGAGGAAGGAAGGAAGAAAAGAAAGGAGAGAGGAAAGGAGGAAGGGAAGGAAGTAGCAAGGAGGGAAGAAGGAAAGAAACTACAGGATAAATAAAAAGTTGCTAAATACAATGTAGAGAGGGTATCCCAACTACAGGATAGTAGTTGGGAGATAAGGAAAGGCTTTGTGTAACGAAGTGTTTCTTGAACTGAGTCTGGAGGGAACTGATGGGTTTTATGATGGAGAGATGAGGAGAACCCTCCAGAGATTAGAGAAAGGTAGTTGAAGGACACAGAGATAGGAGATGGAATACCATGTATAAGAAAAAAACAAAAATAAAAACAACAGACCAATTTAGTAAATTGCAGGAAAGGGAGTGATGTCCAGTGAAGCTGGAAAGATAAGGCTAGTGGCAATCTAATGGAGAAGGGCTTTAAAATCCAAACAGAGCCTTTTCAAAATTTAAGGCCATCTATAAACTATAAAAAAGACTCTAGAGATACCTATTCCTTCTTTTCTGGAAGCCATGTCGAGGCAGACTACATGGAAATACATAACCTTTGTGGGCAAAACAACAACATCCTTACATAAACATAGGGAAAGGCAAGGGGCAATTCACAAAGTCAGGAAAGCATTAAACATACATACATAGGATAACAAAGAGTGCAATTTGGCTGACACAAAGTATGATAAGGGATAATAAATAATAAAGATAATAAATTTAATTCTGGATTGAACCTCAGAGATCATCTATCCAAATCATGAATCATTTCTACAAACCTAGACCATGGGTACAGTCTTCATCCATCCTCTGCTGGAAGATTTCTGGTGACAGGGAACTCACTATCTTAAGGCAAACGACTCTAATTTTAGATGGTTCTAACTATATTAGGATAATTATATTCTATATTCTATAATAACTGTACTTTTTTATAGTGAAAGTGTAGTTTTCTTTCCTCTAAC
The DNA here is from genome assembly GCA_023553655.1 of Myrmecobius fasciatus. Lineage (NCBI taxonomy): Eukaryota > Metazoa > Chordata > Mammalia > Dasyuromorphia > Myrmecobiidae > Myrmecobius > Myrmecobius fasciatus. Next base: position 178,661 of record JAJPUD010003480.1, read on the forward strand.
TTCTTCCAAGGAGTCCCAATTCTATTCTCTGTATCCCAAAAGAACAAATCTTATTTCTTATCCATATGGTGCCATCCTCCCTGTCCCTTTCTCCCTCTTTCCTAAATGATTTCTCCAGGCTGAACACATCCAGTTCCTTTGACTGATATTTGAATGGCATAGTTTCTAGTTCCCTTCTCATTCTAGATTTCCAGAAAGCCACTTAACCTGTTTACCTTAGTTTCTTCAACTGAAAAATGGAGGGATAATAAAAACACCTAACTTGTAGAGTTGCTGTGAGGATCAAATGACGTAATATACTTGTAAAACACTTAGCACAATGCTTGGCACATACTAAATTATTAGTTCAGCACTTGATAAATGCTTCTCTCTTTCCATCCTCATTTTAGATTTTAGAATAGCTAATAAACAGAGAAGACCCTTGTTTTGAATCATTAATGCATATATTATATTTTAATACTAGGTAGTTGCCACCATATTAGAATAATTTGGGATCTACAAAATTGATTTTGTGGCTATCAATCCATTTATCTCATTTTATAACACTTATCATTTATGAAACCTGATCAGTTTTTAATGATTCCAAGGTTGTTTTCTTGTGTTTTATAAAATTTGACACTGTTTAGGGAATAACTAACATTTTTTTTATTTATTTTTTATGGGAATTTTTATTTATTATGGGAAAATACATTTCCATTCATTCATCTCCCTGGATCTGTTTCTGGAGACACTATTATTTCAGAGAGTTTGACATTAAGATGCCATTTATTTTGTGCCTGATAAAATCCAGAGCACAACCTCATCAAAAAGAAATTATGGAGTTAATCTCTGGAGATTCAGCACTAGGCTACTAATTTGTGAAACTTAATAAAGTAGAAGATTGTGGTCATTGTCTTCAAGGAACTTGAAATCTAAGTTGAGTAGACAAGAGTTATATACAGTGAACAACTGTGCAATAAGAGAGCAAAATGTCAAAAAAAAGAATTTTTTTAAATTAAAGACTATTTTGTATGCTCTATATAGTTTCCAGGGCTCTGATGAGGACAGCCCCCAATGCCAGTATTTTTTGAAGCATGGAAACAGGGAAAAAAAAAACTTTTTTCTAGATGTTGAGATAAATAAGTACTTTTTGGTTTTTTGTGTGATAAGAAATTATTTCCATTGAAAATCCTAAATATTAGCTTGCTCCTTCAGTGAATATACCTCAACCTTCCCTATGGTTGTTGTTCAGTCATGTAAGAAAATAGTCACTGGCATGATGGTGATAGAGAAGAAATCAATAAACTCTGAAATCCAATAAAGAAAGACAAAGTATAGATGGATGCAGTGGAGACAGAGTTAAAGGAGCTCTATTCCAATCTCAACTCTCCCACATACTGCCTATGTCATACCTTTTCTTTATCTGTAAAATGGAGTGAATGACCTCTACAATCTGCTTTAAATCTATGAACCTCTAAGTATTGGACCCAGACCCTACCCTTCAGGAGTTTGTTTCAAGTCAAACTTGCATTTCCAAAGGTCTACTTACCATTTCTACTTGAGTGCATGGTATTTAGCCCTTTTTACAATTATGATTTCATTTTTTCATTTGATCCTTACAACAACCCCGGAGTAGGTGCTAATATCATCATTTTACAATTAAGAAAATCAAGCAGAGATTAAATGGCTTGCCCAGATTCTCACAACTAAAGTGTCTCAGGTTGGATCTGAATTTAGGTTTTCCTGACTCCAGGCAAGGTGCCATCTAGCTGTCTAAATTAACTCTCCTTATTTTCATCTTTCAATCAATGCATAGTAGCATCCATCTCCTGTTCTCTCATATTCAACATTTTTGAATCATCCCTTCCTTTCTGTACTGATACATCACTAAGCTGTACAACAAGAGGGATAAATAGGACAACCCCAGAAGTGGGAAATGTGTTCTTGAAATTTAAAAAAAAAAAACAATAATGGTTTTTTTGTGGTGGAGATCTATAGATAGATAGATATAGATATAATGGATCTATCTAGATCTATATAATAGATATATATGTGTGTGTGTGTATTTGTATATAAATATATATATATGTGCACACACCTATATATTTATATTTACATATAGAATGGTGGTATCATTTGATAATTGATTTTATATTTTTACTGAATAATGAAATTTAGGATTGTATTGACTCTGGCCAATGCTATATTCCTTCATTCCGTGAGCAATTAGAGTAAAAAACAATTGTTTTCACATACAGGTTTGGGTTTATAGACTATTGATTCAAAAGCTGGTTACTTCCTCTCAGGCTCTAGGTCTGCAATTTAACTGCCATGAACAAAACAGAGTGCCTGGCCACAGCTGCAGATTAAGTAAACACTAATTACTAACATCTCTATAACAATATTTAAAGATTACTAGGCAGAATTAAAGAAATGCCAACACCTTTCTATAACCAGCTTTAGCTGGTAAACAATGCTTAATCAATCTAGTTTTCTGTAGAAGCTAACTCAATCTAAACCTTTCCTCAAAGTCTAATCCAGGCCTTTTAAATAGCTCCTTGATTCTGTTTCTGGTTCTGGTTTTGGCATTTCCAAGTGTCAGAGCAGCTGTGTTTCCAATATTGAGGTAGCATTTTAAATTCCTCTCTAGTGGCTTTAGACTCTTTGCTGTAGAACTAATAAGAGAGAAGGAATTAATTTGCCTTCTGGGCTTTCTCAATTAGATCTCAGATAGTTCTTCCCTCTACCTTCCCTTTTTCTTGGAAACTTTTTATTTGTTGTTTACTTTTTTCCAACTTATTAAGCATTTATTTTCTCTCCCTCCCACGTCTCTTCTCAATTGGAAAAAGTAAAAGAAAATCATTGTCATAAATATGTATAGTTAAGCAAAGAAAATTCCAAAAATGTATGTTTCATTCTGCATTTTGAGTCCATCACTTCTGTTCTAGCATACAGAGAATAGTGATTGTTTAGTAGATTGATCACAATTAGGAAATCTTTCAAAAATGTTTTTCCTTACAATGTTATAACATAAACTGTTCATCAGATTCTGCTCACTTTACTACATCACTCCAGAAGAATCTTCTTAGACTTCCTTGAAACCTTCCCTTTTCTCCTTTACAATTTTTTTTATTGCATTCAGGTAACATAATTTGTCTAGTCAATTAATAATTTCCATTTCTTTGTACCACATAGAGTTACTATTTATAATTAACAATTATTTATTTATAGATATAAAAATATACATAGATCTTTTCTCTCTTTCTTGGATCTCTTTTAGATACAGGCTTAGTAGTTGGATCCCTGGGTCAAAGGACATGCAGTTTAGTAGCAACTTTTAGATAGTTTCAAATGCTTTCCAGTAGAGCTGGAGTAATTCACCGCTCCATCAACAAGCCTATCCAATCTTGACCAACACAATAACTGCCCAACGAATCAAACAAATCAATGGCAGTATCATACCCCACTCCACCAAATAAATATCACATTATTTCCATCAACAAACTAAACAGTAACATACTAAATGCACTTTCAAAATTTGTCAGTTTTCTGTTTTGCCACCTTTGCCAATCTGATGGGAGTGAAATGGAAAGTTCAGCATCTTTAAATTGCATTTTCTAATTGTTTTTATTAATTCTAATTAATCATTTTCTAATTATTGTGCATATTTCTAGTTAATTATGCATAGCTTTTAATTATAATTCTAATTTGTAACATTTTAAAAATATGGCTATTAGTAGTGTCATAAGAATAAAAAATGCTCAAATTTCTCCTGAAAACTGCTTCTTCATATCCTTTGAACATTTATCATATGGAGAATGCTTCACTGTCATCTTGGCATAAAGAAAAATTGTTTTATGTTCCTTGTGATCTGGCTTAAGCTAAAAAGGAGATTAAAAATTACTCAATGTATAGGTACCTCCACATAGCCCAATTCCTTGTCATAATCTTTTGTAATCAGAAGATTTCCTAGGCAACCAAATTCACATAATTTGTTTTTTTATGAATTAAAAAATGCTTAGTCCCCACACAAATGGTTCAACTATTCATCCAACTCCTTTAGTAATCTCTCCATAAATTTGTTACTATTCTGAAAGCCTGTCCCCAGTCAGATATATCTTTAAAAGTCTTAATCCTTTCTTACTTTCCGAACAGCACATTTGAAGGAATAGATTTAAAACAGGGTTACAATGGTTTTCTCACAAAGTACATGTTTGTGTCTGTCTTTATCTGAATTACACAAAAATAAATATTTGAAAAGTTGCTAAAAATCGAACAAACCTATAATTAGCCTAATAAAAAGCACATACAGAAAATTCTGACCTGAAGATTTCGGATTTTCAGAATCATTTTATTTTTCCCTTTTGTACAGTGGTAGCAACTAATTAGGATATAAGATTGTATTGCATTTCTTAGTAGGTTTTTAACTCTGTTGGCTTCACCTACAAAGTGGTTTTAACTACTTATCTAACTAACCAGAGTTTATCTGCATAGTTATGGTTGTATCTGGGGGAGGAGGCAAAGTTCAGTTTTTAAATTAGGATGTCAAAACAAACTGTCAAATGACATTGCTGAGACTACAACATGTGGGCTGTGGACTTTACCTAATCGATTGGGAATTTTTTTTTTAAGTAATTTGAGGAGGCTTGACTACAAAGTGAAATATAGTATCCTAAATCACAACGAAGACTCCCTAAATTGACCGAAGAAAAAAATGGTTGAGTCTGCAATTTCTGCCCATTAATCCACCCCCACAACCACAGACCAGATACTCCAGGGAGTTTTGACATTACATGACTAAATCAGAATATGCCTCCTAATATGGGGCCTAACTACAGGATCTGACTCTTTATTATCACTGCCTTTACTCTGAAAATAGTACCATCGAGTCAGTGGGAGGAGGGAAGGGGATGCTGAGCTGTAGGCAAAATTAACAGCACACCAAGTGTAGTAGTTTGGTTCTGTAGCCTAGGAATTAAAGCAGTTGATTGAATTAAGGAATTGGAACCCAAGACTAATCTCATTAGTACTCAATTCCAACCTATTGTTATAATGAGTTACCTGATGGCTGTGGTTTTCAAAGGCATCACATCACAAGGTAATCAATAAAATGTAATCTTTTCTGTATATTACCTCTTATTTATATTTATTATTCATTAATATTTATCTTAGATAATAGTTTTGCCTAGTACTTAGAACAGGGATTATTTCCATCTCTAATTTTATTGAGGAAAAGAGAATTCATGAGACAATGTATAGAGAATGGACTTCCAAAAATGATCATTCAATGAAATTGAAGCGTACCAAGCTTTCATAAAGAGAAGACCAGATGGTATATGAAAGTAATGGAATATTATTGTTTTATTAAAAAATGATGAAAAGACTGATTTTGAAAGGCTTGGAAACTGATGCTGAGTGAAATAAGTAGAACCAGGAAAACATTATACACAGCAACAGCAAGATTGTGTGATCAACTTTAACAGAGTTGGTTCTTCTCAGAAGTTCAGTGATCCAAGGAAATCCCAATAAACTTTGTATGGAAAATTCCATCTGCATCCAGAGAATCATGAAGATTGGTTGTAAATCAACATATGTTCTATTTACTTTTTACATTTTTTTTTGTTTTTTTTTCCCCTCTTGTGATTTTCCCCTTTATTCTGATTTTTCTCTCCCAACTTGATTTATAAGGAAATATGTTTTAAAAAATGTATAATCAAAAAAAAGTTGGTTTTTATATGTAACTAGGGAAAATAAAAATTTTTTAAATCTAAATTAAATTAATAAAGAGACCAGGAATAAATAAATATTTGACAACCAATATTGAGAATTAAGAGAAGCATATATATGTAAAAAGGAAAAAGAAAATATAAAAATTCAATAGCAGTAAATTATTTACATTTATAAATTGTTATATAATACATATGATTCTTAATAATTGTATCTTTAATATATAAAAAAAGAGAGAAAATGGACTTCCACCAGAAGACCATTTAAATTCCTTTTCTGAAGCAGATTGGCTATGTGACCATGGAAAAGGTCTTAAATTTCTTAAGTGCCAGAGGCAACTCTCTGAGACAATACATAAATTGTGAAACACTTTTTCTTTTTTTTCTTTTCTTTTTTTTTTTTTTTTGCTGAGGCAATTGGGGTTAAGTGACTTGCCCAGGGTCACATAGCTAGGAAGTATTAAGTGTCTGAGACCAGATTTGAATTTAGGCCCTCCTTATTTGAGGTTGATGCTCTATCCACTGAGCCATCTAGCTGCCTTGTAAAGCACTTTAATAAAAGGATTTTCTTCACCCAGTATCTCCCTACAGCAATGAAATCACAGGTTCAGACCAAAAAATTTTTTTTAAAAAATAAGGCAAATGAAGCATAGAAAGTTTCAAATAATGGTGATGTAGTAGACTTGGAGTGCCATATCTGGAGTCAGGAAGACTCCTCTTCATGAGTTCAAATCTGCCCTGAGACATTTATTAGCTATGTGATCCTGAGCAAGTCACTCAATTCTATTTGCTTCAGTTTCCTCATCTATAAAATGAGCTGAAGAAGGAAATCATTTAAAAAAAAAAAAACTCCAGTATTTTTACCAAGAAAACCCCAAATGGGGCTGAGAAGAATCAGATAACTGAAAAATGACTGAACCACAACATCATAGCAGAACTAGTAATAGTGAGCAATTAGTGATCCAGCCTCCCAACCTCAGCATCTTTCAACTTAACACTGCTGCTTCCCTCCTCAGCAATAGCCCCTCCTGGATCAGCATACAGGTCAACTATTATGTCCACAGCACTGACCTAGGAACTTTTTGAAATGCAAAGTATGAACAAGACTGGCCTTATGCTTTCTTATAGTCTAATGAGGGATGGAGATTATGAAATGCATGCAGATGAGAATAATACAACATAATATTTTATATTAGACTTGTGATCCCATGAGGAAAATGAAGTCCCTGCTTCACAGTAATTCTGCTTTTGGAATTGTCCTTCTGAAACATATGAATGGCTCATGGTGTTGTTCCCAATTAGAGAAAGAAAATTAGCTGGGAGGTTGGGATCCCAAATCCAACTAGAAAAGATCCCTTTCTTTTTTTTAAAATAAATTTATTTTATTTTTAATATACATTGCTTCATGAATCATGATGGGAGAGAAAACTCAGAGCGAAAGGGAAAAACCATAGGGTAGGGAAAAAAAGTGAACATAGCATGTGTTGATTTATCAATCTCCATAGTTATATTTCTGGATGCAGATCATATTTTCTGTTCAAAGTCTAGTGGAATTGCTGTGGATCACTGAACCACTGAGAAGAACCAAGTTTTTCATAGCTGATCATCACACAATATAATGTATTCTTGGTTCTGCTTGTTTCGCTCAGTATCTGTTCATGTAAATTTTTACAGACTTTTCTAAAATCAACTTATTCATCGTTTTTTTTTATAGAACAATAATATTCTATTCCTTTCACATACCACAGCTTGTTCAGTCATTCCCCAATTGATGGGCATGGACTCATTTTCCAATCCTTTGTTACAAAAAGAGCCTTTACAAACATTTTTGCACACGTGGGTCCTTTTCCCTCCTTTATGATTTAAAGATCCATTCTCTTGTGTGGTTTTCAGAGCTGTTTAAACCACTATATCTCTAACAAAGAGACACAAGGAAATGCTACTATACGCCCTCTCAAAATGTGTTTTCTCTTTTCCTTCAAGAGATCCTTCAGATTTCAGTTGTAAGGGGAAAACCCGGTCCTTCAGGTTTAATCTCATGTTAACTTCCTTTTCCCACACTGGGCAGAAATACAATTCCAAGTAGTGATTTAGACCTCCTCGGAAGGCCAGTCCAATCCTTACCCACAGGACTGTTACACCAGACTGGTAGACAAAAAAATTGCTAGCCACTAGTTTACTGCTGTTATTATTATTATTATTATTATTATTATTATTATTATTATTATTTTCACTTAGTTTACTAGCAAAGAATTTGACACCATGCTTTATACTATTCAAAATGGAAAATTGTACTCAACAACATTAGAGTTAAATGCAAAACTGGAGGGTAGCTAGATGGCACAGGGGATAGAGCGATGGGTTCTGGAGTCAGGAGGACCTGAGTTCAAATCTGACCTCAGAAACTTAACCCTTACCAATTGTATGACCTGTGCAAGTCAGTCAACCCCAGTTGCCTTGCCAAAAATACAAACAGCAACAATAAAAAGCTTGTTTAGATTTAAAACTGGTTGAATGGCCAGACCCAGAGAGTAACTATCAGTGGTTCAAAAACAACTGGGAAGAATTCTAATGGATTATCCACTCTTGGTTCTGCGCTATTTTAACATTTCTGTCAAAGACTTGTGCAGACAGAGATGGCAGATTCATCAAATTCGAAAAGATTCAAAGTCAAATGGTAAATGTGTTCCATGATAAAGTTAGGATCCAAAAAGATCTCAACAGACTAGAACATGGACTAAATTTAATAAGAGAGAATTTAATAGAGATACCTGTCTTATATAATCCAAATAAACGATCACTGAGATGTGACTAAACTTCATTTGATGAAGTTCTAGGTTATTAGGAGATCCACCCTCAGTAAGTCAATAGTGTCTCATGGTAGCCAAAGATCCTCATTGTACATTGTATATAGAGAGAGTGTCTAGGTCTAGGGACTCGTGGTAGTCCGTTCTTATTGTTCTGCCAAGGAAATTATTAAGATATAGAATGTCCAAGAAAAGCTGACCAAGGTATTAAAGAACTGGAAGTTTCTGCCGTATGAGAAAGAATTGAAAAGATTTGGGGATGGTTAGCACCCAGAAAAGATATTTGGGGGGAAGGGTGGTAGAGAGAGAGCCAATATAATTGTCCTCAGCTATTTTTTATTCATTTATTTATTTTGATTCTCAGCTATTTAAAAGACTATGGTGTAAAACTGATTAAATTTGGACTTGGAGAGCAGGTCTAGGGAGAATGGGTAGAAGCTGTAGAGTGGTAGATTGATGCTTGATGTAAGGAAAAACTTCCTGACTATGAGAACTATCCAAAGTAAAATGGATTACCTTGGGAGAAAAGGGTTCCCCCCCTCCTTAGAGGTCTACAGGAAAAGTCTAGGTGATCACTCACTGAGAATATTTTCTAGGGGATTCTTGCTCAGTATAGATTAAATTAGATGTCTTCTGGGGCCCCTTCTAACTGATTTTGTGAGTTTAGCTTTAAGGAATGGGTAGAAACTTATCAATTAAAGAGAAAATACATTCCAGATCCTGGAAACACTAAAGAGAAGAACTGCTCAATCTGCCTGCCTATAGCAATATTTTCTTCTTTTGGTAGGCTTTTTCTTTGATCTGGACCTTTGATTTCCTTGGTGTGGGGAACTCCCAGTGTGGAAATTCTCTTTATTAATGCAAATTGACAACTTAATTAATGTCACTATATAATTGATGTCATAGAGAGTTTTCTGGGGGCACTTTGAAGTGATTTGCCCTGGATCACATAGTCAGTCTGTTTCAGAGACAAGAGAATGGGAGTCTTCTTGCCTCCAGAAGTAGGACTTGTAACCAATATGTGGCACTGTTGGGCTTATGTGTAACTAAATATGTTTCAGAGAGGAGTGAAAAAAAGAACTAGTGGCTCATTCTGGGATGCACCTATTTTGTTCTATATTTTTCTCAGTAGAATCAATAAAATCTGGAAGTTACCTTAAGGAGAGATCCCTAGGCCAGAGATTCTTCATCATGTTTTGTTTTGTTTTTTGTTTTTGTTTTTGTTTTTGTTTTTAATGTGATATAGACTCCTTTGGCAATCTGGTAAAGTCTGTGGACCTCTAGTCCAAATGACTCATTTTACAGATGGAAAAACTGAGACTCCAGAGAATAAACAGCTTGCATAAGTAAGTGTAATCAAACCAGATTTTCTGATTCCAAATCCAGCACTCTTCCCTGAAACTAGATTTGCTTCTTTGCTGAGCTAAGATGTAGAAAGAACTATGCAAACTTGAAAATACTATATAAATGTTGAGTTTTTATTTTTAGGACAACTAGGAAATCCTGAGGTGGTCTGGGAGCCAGATCTGCTAACTTCATATCTCCCCCTCTCTGTGCATACAGATTGTTACTGTTATTTCCTGATATTCCAGACAATAGGATTTTCTCCACTAAACCGATCATTAAAGGAGTCCACCTTACTTTTCAGAAGAGCACTTCTAGACTCTTGGTTCTTTCTTTGATTTGCAGAAGCCCCCCCCATCAATATTTGATATCCCTAACTTGCCTCTTTATAGACCAGGAAATCTTTCCTTTGTACTTAAGGCTTGGGGCCTGTAAGTTTATATGTTAGCCAGGTTAGTCATGGGCTGATATGGTCTGGTCGTGCCCTTTAAAGACATAGGTGGGAAAATGCTAATCCCTCTGGGTTGCATTCTCACCAAAGAGGAGGTGCTTATTGAAACCCCGGAATGGCGCTGGAAAATACCTAGTTTGTCCTTGTCCTTTTGACCATAGCACTGGTTGGATTCCTGAGGGCTTTAATTATCACCCAGAGAACAGAGCCGGCCTTTGGTTGGGTGTTTATCAGCTCTGGAAGCCGGGGCTTTATCTCTTTCAGATCAGATTACTGACAAGCCCCAGAGAGTGGGGGCCTGGGAGGGATGGAGATGGGGGGGCCACGATTGGCAGGCTAATTGCCTCACTTCAGTTACCTCAAAAGGCCATAGGAGAGGTGATAGCTAATTTAGAAGAAAGCCCCAGGACATTTTCCCCAAACTCTGAGCCGGTTAACTAACAGGAGATTTATTTATTTACTTATTTCAAGGGCCTTTTAATTGGTAAAACCTTTCCCAAGCACGGTCTTAGGACTGGAACACTGATGGGTTTCTTTGATAGGCCTTTTTTGCCCGGGGCCCCTGCTTTTCTCATTCTCCACTTTCTTCAAGCTTCTAATCAGGGCCTGGCCAGCAATAGGGGGGTAGGGAGGGATTGGGGCCCACTGGAGCTCCCGGTTTCTACATTTGCCTACTTAAAAATAATTTTTCTTCTTCTTTTTAAAAATCTTTCAGGAAGTTGTAGTTGCCCCTGTATCACCCATTCTTTTAAAAGGGTATGTATTTTTCCCCTGCCTTGTGGTTTGGCTTAATGTTAACAATATTCAGTTGGCTGTGGGATTCCTTTGTGAGGAGAGGCTGGGGGCCCAGAGGATGCTGTTGTCAAGGGGCCGGGCCTGCAAGGTAACCACGGGGCCCTCCCAGCAACTTAGCAACTCATTGTTAACCCTGGGCCCTAGCTGAAAGGTTCTGGCTTCGGCTCACCGATTATTGTCTCTGGGGCTTGGCTGCCGGCCTTGTTCTTTGACCCCCAGGAACAGAAAGATTTCCTCATTACCAGAGGCTGTGCAGGCCCGCCAGCCTTCTTCTCTCCCCAGCTGCCAGTAATGAAATGCTAACCAAGTGGGGCTCTGTGACTTCATTAAAATGCATCTCTTACTTTGAATTTACCTCCCTCCTTGTATTTATCCAAAGAGGGAAATCGCCTTTCTGTAGAGCTGCTAGTTATTACCCATTTCTTTCTTCTCTCCTTTCCTCCAACATCACCCCTTTTCCCATTTGTGCCCAAGAAAGGGTTAAGAAGCGAAGAGGCATTATTTTGTATTTTGTACAGAACTTTTCAGTGTCTTGGAATTTAGGTTTGGAAACACCTTGGACTTAAAGCTGGGGGGAGGGGGGAACCTTAAAGATCCTAAGATCTTTCCCTTTTTCTACCTTTCTTTTCCTTTTTTCAAAGGTCACACAGTGGCAGAATTGGGATTTGAATGCAGGTTCTCCAAAGCCAAGCAGAGCATTGTTTCCACAATCTGATTATACACAGTATTTTATGGAGGAAGAAATTGAGAGGTAGAGGAGCTTTGCTCAGCAGAAGTACCTTTGTATTTCTTACTCTGGAGTCCTCACCAGGAAGATGGCTAGTGGCAAGGAAGGGGTAGAAAAAGGGAAAGATCACAAAATTTCTAAAATTGATCTTCTGAGGATCATGCAAACCTCACTGCCTATTTATTTGTAGTCTCTTTGGCTCTCAATCTCACTCCTTCAAACTGATGAGCTAATGCTTGTAAAGACCTGCAAGCTTTTAATTGAAGCATAATTAATAATCATCTGATCAGTGAATAACAACAGTAATAGTGATGTAATCCTTTTTCATTTTTCCCCCCTCTGTTAGCAACTTGAGGAGTTAGTGTTCCAGGATCCTCAATTAGATAAATGGTAGCCAAAAGTCATCACATTGATGTTCTCTTTGGCAGAGCCTGGGCTTGGACTACCATTGGGAAATCTCAGGACACAGACAAAATAGATTGATGTCCTAAAAGTGGTCTATTATCCAAGGAGTAGCATGGTTCAGAACATTTTATCCTTCACTTGCAGGACACCAATTGATGATTATAGGAAGAATATGTATGTTTGACAGGATTGCTTTGACATGGCTATGCAGGCAGGACTTATTTCTGCTTATTTCTCCTGAATGGTGAAGTGATGAATGTCAGATTCCATGGTCTCCCTGATTTTCCCATAGATTGTGGGGGTAAATTGTAGTTTTCTTATCCAGAAAGAAATGCATTGGGGTCTCCTCTAGAAAGTTTGTTGGAGCTAATTAGATTGAGATCTCTCTGTTACTGAGCTGAGCCTAGGGAGGTGTGAAAACAAACAAGCTTAATTCTAGGGCCCCAAGGGGGAAAGTGTGTGTGTGTGTGTGTGTGTGTGTGTGTGTGTGTGTGTGTGTGTGTGTGTGTAGTTTGGGTAATAAAACAGAAAAGAGGAGGAAGCCCTCCAACTATATCTTGTTAATGTTGTTCATCCTTTATTCTAATGACATCTGGAGGGTGATGTCTTGACTTCTAAGTGAGTTGAATTTAAGTGAATGCAAAGTTAGCAGCCTTATTCTCTCTTCCAGTCATCAGAATCCAGTGGCAGGACATAGGTCAAGATGACTGGCGATGGCCCTGCATATAACAGTTACAGGGTTGTCCTGAATTAGTTCATTGTTAAAATTTTAGCCTCAGCAAATGCTATAAACTAGGGCTTGATTCATTATTTTGTTGATTGTCTAGACTTAAGAAAGTGATGGGAAAATATTAATGACATAGATTAAATTTAAAAGTATAGATTATATACATATTTCCCCCTTTGGGGAGTTGGTTGTAAAATATTTACCATGACACCCTTAGATGGGAACACAGATTTAGAATTAGGAAGGATCTTGGAAATTCAACAAAAAATCTTTATCTAGTCAATTTTCTTATTTTTTTCTTATTTTTCACATGGAATTTTCAGAGGCAAAAATGACTTTCCTGAGATCACACTCATGGTGTCAGAAACCCAGACCTGCTGATTACAAATCCGGACTAACATATTTTCCATTACTGCAAAAATCACTTGCAACCCAGAATAATTATAGCATGAACTAGAGGAAATCAAAGATGGGGGAAAGAATACTAGGAATGAAATGCCAAAGGAATAAAAAAGTTAACCACATTAAATCACAGAACTATGCTAGCCCTAGAGTAATAAGTGAGTGAATCCAGTAGTTGCAAATGGACACCTACTCTTTTCTTCCACTATTACTCTAAATCAGGCATTCATTATTTCCAACCTAGATCATTGTAATAACCTCTTTGCAATAACAAGTTTTTCTGTCTCTATTCTCTTCCTCTACAGTTTATCCTTTACACTATTGTCAAAACAGCCTTTCTTAGTATAGAGATCTAGTTCTGGAAAAAATTTTTTTTTCTCAAAAGTCCTTTGACTCCCTGTTGCCTCCTGGGCAATGATAAAAAATTTTTTGGCAATTGGGCCCTTTACATCCTAATACTATCCTCTTTATGTCATGTTACTATCTTCCATGCTTCAAAGTTGAAAACTCTGCTTCTGCTGAATATGAAGGCATTCCATGTCTCTACACGTTTGCTCATTTTACTTATATCTATAATAATCTCCTTTTATTTACCATTTTCATTTTGACCTATCTTTTAAAATTCAACTCAATTGCCCTTCATGGGGACTTCTGTAGTTTTCCTTTTATTGCAGAACTGATTTTTCCCTTCTCTCTCACATAGAACCCTGCTTTGTAATAGCCTAAGCCATGCTTTTCATTCAATTGTGATAATATAGTTATTTTCTATACTTAGAATCTTAATACCCTATTGGATTATAAGCTCCTTGAAGGCAGAAATAGTAAATTTTATATTTCTTATAGTATTTAACACAGGACTGTGTAATATTAAGAATATTTGTTGCATTGTAATACCTTAAGGATTGGATAAGGATAGTCCTGAAGGATTGGATAAGGATAGGCCTGAAAGGGCAGCTAGATGGTGCAGTGGATAGAGTGCTGGTCCTGAAATCAGGAGGACTTGAGTTCAAATCTGACCTCAGACACTTAATACTTCCTAGCTGCATGACCCTGGGCAAGTCACTTAATCTCAATTACCTCTGCATTAAAAAAAAAAAAAAAAAGATAGTACTGAAGACCTTCCATTATGGTTTCAGTCCATTAATTACCATTCTTTGGTCCTATTCAGTTAATTAGTTTTAAACCTATGATCCTATTCAGTTAATTAGTTTTGAACCTATGAAACTATATTGTCATTTTAATCTCCATGTTGCCATCCAATACACATGGATATCATGAGAATCTTTATCAAATATCTTACTGTTTATGATGTACTATTGTCTATGACATTTCCTATTATATAATTCTACTCACCCTGTTACAAATTTCTCATGAATTGTTCTTTTAAAAAAATATTGCTTTAGTGTTCACTATTTCTTTTTTAAGTGCTACAAGTCATCACTTTTAAACTTCTATTGTTTTTTTTAAGTAATTAATTAATTTTTTATTAAAGCTTTTTATTTGCACAACATATGTATGGGTAGTTCCTCAACATTGACCATTACAAAGCTTTCCATTACAAATTTTCCCCCTACTCCCCTCCCCTCCCCTCCCCTCCCCTAAATGGCAGAAAGTCCACTACATGTTAATTATATTAAAATACTTGACAAGTCGAATATATGTATACATATTTCCATACTTATCTTGCTGTGCAAGAACAATCGTATCTACATGAACAAAAAATATCTGAGAAAGGAAACCCAATGCAAGCAAACATCAATAGAGAGCATGAAAATGTTATGTTGTGGTCCACATTTCACATCCCTCTCTCTGGGTGTATATGGCTTCCTTCAGTGAACAATTGGAACTGGTTTGAGACATTTCATTGTTGCAGAGAGCCATGTCCATCAGAATTGATCATCATATAGTCTTGTTGTTGCTGTGTATAATGATCTCCTGGTTCTGCTCATTTCATTTAGCATCAGTTCATGCAAGTCCCTCCAGGCCTCTCTGAAATCGTCCTGCTGGTCGTTTCTTACAGAGCAATAATATTCCATAACATTCATATACCATAATTTATTCAGCCATTCTCCAATTGATGGGCATCCATTCAGTTTCCAGTTTGTAGCCACTACAAAAAGGGCTGCCACAAACATTCTTGCACATGTGGGGCCCTTTCCCTCCTCTAAGATCTCTTTGGGATATAAGCCCAATAGAAACACTGCTGGGTCAAAGGGTATGCACAGTTTGATAACTTTGAGCATAGCTCCAAATTGCTCTCCAGAATGGTTGGATCTGTTCATAGTTCCACCAACAATGTATCAGTGTCCCAATTTTTCCACATCCCCTCCAACATTCATCATTATCTTTTCCTGTCATTTTAGCCAATCTGACAGGTTAAACTTATATTCTTTAAGGTTTGCAAAGTTCTTTCCTTTTCAATACTATCAATAGCCCCATTTTACAGATGAGGAAAGGTGAATAAGTGAATAGATTGCCTGAATCAGAGTAAGGAAGACTCATCTTCCTGAGTCCAAATCTGACCTCCAACACTTAGTAGTTGTGTGACCTTGGGCCACTTCACCTTGTTTGCCTCAGTTTCCTTATCTGTAAAATGATATGGAGAAGGAAATGGCAGGCTACTCTAGGATCTCTGCCAAGAAAACTCTCTAAAGGGATCACAAAGAGTTGGACACAACTGAAAATGACTAAATAAAATCCTTTATCCATATAATCAGCAAATTGATTCTGAATTTTGTGTAGTTATCTCATTATACTAATAAGATATAGAAATGCCAAGTAAGAAAGATTAATGGAAGCATATGGGGAATAGAGACATTTGTACAGGACAATAGCTCACAGATCAGAGAACAAATCCAGCCACTGGCATTTATTTGGCTTTTCTTTGCTTTTACCTTTTAGTCCCATATCCAGTTCTTATTCTCTGAACTTCCCTCAGGGACAATCCAGAGCTTGGTTCCACACCTTTTTCAGGTGGATTTGCTTGTGTCTGAGGCTATGATAGGCCAAGAATTGGGTCAGGTCCTAATAGACACATTTAGCTGGGCCAACTCACTTCAGGTGAATGCCCCTGGGGCCGGCGTTGCTGGGCAATCAGCCGTTTGATAAGGAGAAGCCTCCCAAGGGGAGTGAGTAAGGATTATTTTACCTACTCTGAGGCTTCCCATACCTTAGGGAATTAATTGTTGGTGAAGAGTTGTTCTCTCTATGTATCTGCCATACACTCAGTTGAGAGTAAAAGTGATGTCTTAAGCAGAATTCCTGTTTGAGGTCCTCAATGCATCAGGAAAAAGCATTCATCCCAGTCTGCACCTGTAACAGAAGTCTTCAAGCAAAGGCTTGGACCACTTATCCAGGATGGTACAGAAGGACCTCCCGTTCAAGGACAAGTAGAACTAGGTGTCTCTGATGTTATGTGGTGCCCTAAGTTCTTTGAGGACAGGTACATTTCCTTCTCAAATATCTCTTGAGCACCCCAAATCTCTTGTGCACACAAACTCCCTTGCTCAAACAACCAGTGTCTTGAAAACTACATCACAGACTTGCTCTTTTGTTAAAAAAAATTATTGCTATCCTTTTAATCACCAATATTTTCCCTTCCCTTTTCCCAGAGATCCATCCCTTAAATAAAGCTTTTTTTTTAAAGGGGAGGAAGTGACAAATATTGGAGAAAGCCAATTAATATTAAAAAAAAAAAAAGAAATCGGACATTATTTGCAATGTCCCACAGGTGTGGACCTCCAATACTGTAAAAAAGAGATAAAAGGTGTTTATTTATATTTTTTCTTCATAGCCTTACTCTTCCTATATTCATGTTCATGATCAAAAAAGAGCTATTTTTTCTTTCAGTTTGGATTTTGAGTAATTGTTAGGAGGTCATTCCCAGGAAATCTAGAGGGCAACATTCAAATAGTTCTATTATGGTCAAGTCAGAATTCCTGTTTGTATATAACAGATAATTATATGTTGTCTACATAAAATGCATATGATTATACTTAAAATGTATATGATTGTAAATATATATGGTATATAGAATGTAAATTCCCTGAAGGCAAGAACTTCATAAGAGCCTAACACATACTAGATAATAAATACTTATTGATTTTTTTTAACATTGAAAACAAATGCTTCATATACGATTAAGTATGAATGTCTACTTTCATGGGTAGTTGACTCCATGATGTTAAGATTCCATAAATAGATCTCACTGAAATTTAATGAATTAAGGAGGAGAAAGGAATTTAAGAAATACATTTGGTAAAAGCACAAATAATGATTTATGTATTGAGACAGCACTGACCCACAAAGAGGTATTTAAGGATAGGAAGAGGTCACTGGCTCTTTGGGAACCATAAAGAACTTGAAACTTCTTTCCAGTGCTACATGAATTACTATCCTAGAACCAGATTCTTTTGATTGTCCAGGATGAGGTAAGTGACTCCCAATGCTACTTGGTTTACATTGGAGGAAATTTTAATTCATGAACAAATATGTCAAAGATAATATTTAAAGGAGAATCTTTTTGCTTGTAGAATTTTATTTTAATTTTTTTAAATTAAAGCTTTTTATTTGCAAAACATATGTATGGGTAATTCTTCAACATTGACTCTTACAAAGCTTTCCATTACAAATTTTTTCCCCTAGTCTCCACCCCTCTCCTAGATGGCAGGAAATCCACTACATGTTAATTATGTTAAAATACTTGACAAATCGAATATATATATATAAATATGTATATATATACATATATACATATATATATTTCCACACTTATTATTGTTGTGCAAGAGAAATCGTATCTACAAGAAAAAAAATCAGATAAAGGAAACACAATGCAAGTAAACATCAATAGAGAGCATGAAAATGTTATGTTGTGGTCCACATTTCATATCCCTCTCTCTGGGTGTATATGGCTTTCTTCACTGAACAATTGGAACTAGTTTGAAACATTTCATTGTTGTAGAGAGCCATGCCTATCAGAATTGATCATCATATAGTACTGCTGTTGCCGTGTATAATGATCTCCTGGTGCTTGTAGAATTTTATTTTATTTTATTTTATTTATTTATTTTTTTTTTTTTGCTGAGGCAATTGGGGTTAAGTGACTTGCCCAGGGTCACACAGCTGTTACGTGTCTGAGACCAGATTTGAACTCAGGTCCTCCTGACTTCAGGGCTGGTGCTCTATCCACTGCGCCACCTAGCTGCCCCCTGCTTGTAGAATTTTAGATAAAGATGAAAACCCTTCCTTCATTTTGGGCTCTGGAGAGTCTTAAGGAAATATATAGTCAGGGAACTCTAGAGGGATTGATGTGCTCACAAGCAGTCCCAGACCAAGTACACAAACTAAGATAGAAAAGTTATATTTTTGCAGTTTCAACTCAACTATTTCCAAAGTTTGGCATCCTTGGCCAGGAAATGCTTAGACCCAATGACACGGTTAGCCACAAGATCGCCCCTCATCTGCCGGCAGCCAGGAAATCCAATTCCCAACCCCAGAGGATGCAGCCCTTAAATTCTCCAATAGAAGAGAATAGAAGGTACCACTCCCATTTCCCACTTTTATGTTCCCTTCTCAATATCTTAATAGCTCCCCACCAAGTACTAGTACTCTTCCTCCCAAACAGCCAAGTATTTACCTATCTTATGTGTTTAATTTATCCATTTTGCATTTAAAAATGGATTTGTAATCTTTCAAAAAGGGATCATTTCATTGTTTGTATTGGTTTTTCTTAGAACACTGCCTAGTATGTAATAGGTGCTTAATAAATGCTTCTTGATTGTTTCCTCCCATCAAAAACTACAGTGTTTTATAATTTTACCAAAGGGATGGTGGAGAATAGTGGTCATTCTTTATCTGTATCTTGAGATACAGATAATGATGTTTACTGTTTTCAATTAAGCATCAAATATTTATTCCTATTATTTTCTACAGTATTATTTTTTCTAGCCAGCTCAGCCTTAAGAGGTTGAAGATCAAGGAGGATTAAGTCTATGACCAATAAGATTTAAGTCTGTATTATCTTCTTCAAGAGAAAGGAAGATGATAAAAGAAGAAAAAGCAGAGCTATTCAATTCTGTCTCTCCCATTTACTTCAATCCAGCTCTGCTTTTATCTTTTTGCATACTTTTGTTCATTGGGAGAAAAATCCAAAAATGTCTATGACCAGCACAAAGGAGTGACTCCAAACCAAAACAACAAACATTTATTAAATATATTAAAAATGTTTAAAAAAATAAATTAAATATATAAAAATAATATCAGCAGAAGTCCCTCAGTGATTGAGATGAATCTTTCAAGAAATCCTAAGGCACATAGCCAGAATTTTCAGGGAAAGAGACAAAGTTTCCAACAAAGGTTTGTCTTTCCATAAATTCATTGAGATTTTTCAGTGTGTTGGCTACATTTGGACCCTCCAAGGCAAAAATTGCAATCAGGCTTGCTGTGAGGGAAAAACTGTAAAGATTCAAATTGTTCAAATGGAATGAGTAGCTTCAGAAAATAACTGGTGGGTGGCTCAGTTAATAGAGAGCTAGGTTGGAAGTCAAATTCAAATTTTCGTATCAGACCCTTAGTCACTGTGTAATCCTGAGCAAGTCATTTAACTTATGTTTGCCTTCCTTTTCTCAGCTGTATAAAGGGCATAATAGCATCTACCTATCAAGATTGTTATGAGGATCTAAAAAAGATAATATTTGTAAAAAGCACTTAGCACAGTGTCTGGCACATAGCAGTTACTATGTTAATGTTCCTTCTTTTCTTTATAGGAGAAACTAAAGCTTGATAAATTGGCTATGTTAGGAGGTTATGTATCATGTAGAAGTTGTACATCTGACATCCCTTTCATCCTTTCTGTGAAACTAAGAGGCTAGTGGAACTCCAGGGAAATCCTACTCTAGCTCAGGTAAAGCTGTTTCTCCAATCCTTGCAATTGGTGTCCTGTGTGATTCCTCCAGAGATTTTTTTTTTAATTTCTTTATGCCCCAATCCATTAAAGAACTGAATATTAACTAGTTTAATTAACAATCATCTTAGATGGGTGATGTAATGGATAGAGTACCAATCTAGAATTAGGGAGTCATCTCCTTGAGTTTAAATCTGGCTTTGGACACTACAACCATATGATTCTGGGCAAGTCACTTAGTCCTGATTGCCTCAGTTTCCATCATTGAGGTAGAGAAGGAAATGGTAAACCATTCCAATATCTTTGCTAAGAAAAACCCACATAGGGTCATGAAGAATGGTATATGACTGAAATAACTAAATAAATAGAAAATTATATTTATAGTTTTTCTTATGTTGAATGTCTTGCATACTTGGTATAAATCTAACCTGGACATTGTATATAATCTCTTAAATATGTTGTAATTTATTTACTAATATTTTATTTAACATTTTTTCAGCATTGTTCACTAAGACTATTGGTATATAGTTTTCCATTTCTGGCTTTGTCTTTTTCCAGTAGAGATTATCAAAGACTATGCTTGTATTATAGAGTTTAGATTTAGAAGGATCTCATATTTTTGCAAACAATCTGTAAGCTATTTGAATTAATTTTTCTTTGATTATTTAATTGAATTCACTTGTAAATCTATCTGGTCCCAGATTTTTTTTCTTTTAGGAATTTATGATTAAATCATGTCTTTTTCTGATATTGGGTTATTTAAATAATCCATTGATTTTTCTATTAATCTGAATATTTTATATTTTTGTAAACATTGATCTTGAATTGTTTTTTCTAGTTTTCTTTCTAGCTGAATGTTTGAATACTTGTAAGTATTCATCTGTTATTTTGTAAGTATTCAAACTTATAACAGGTGAATACTTACATCTAAGTAATCAGTTTATGTTATATAATTAGAAACAAAATTTCTGATGGTTCCCTTATTTCATCTTTGATTGTTATAAATTCTCCTTATTCAATTTTTATGCAATTTGGTTTTCTTCTTTTGAAAAATCACACTAGTGAACTTTACCTATTTTAATAGTTTTTAAGTTCCTAATTTTATTTATCAATTCAATGGGAGACTTTTTGCTTTTGATTTTTTCTTAATCTCTTTGATTTTTAGAATTTCTGTTTTTCTTTTGCGTGGTTTTATTGGTTGTGTTTTAAATTTTCTTTTTACTTTCATATCTACTTTATCACTGCCTGCTTTTTCCCTTTTGTTACTGAAAACATTTAAAGAAATAACTTCCCCCTTAACTTAAACTTCCCCTTAACATATATTTGGGCCTGTTATCCCATTATTTTTATATTATTTAACATTTGTTTCTACCCTTCCCCAATTCTTTAGTATTGTTATTATTTTCTTTTGAATTGTTTCTTTAAAAGACCTTGATTGAGTATAACTTTTATTGCATTGTGATCAGGAATGACTATATTAATTCTGCTTTTCTGCATTTTTGAGGTTTCTATGTACCAATATGTGGTCAATTTATCCAAAGGTACCATTTGAAAATATATAAACTCCTTTCTGTTCCCTTTAATATTCATTAAAAAAAATCCATTACTCTTAGTTTACCTTAGGTTCTATTCAGATCTTTAATTTCTTTCTTGTTTATGTTTTGCTTAGATTGCATAGTACTGAAAGGAGTATACTGAGGTCCTCCACTAAATTTTGTCTATTTTCCCCTATAATTCAATGACCTTTTTCTTTTTTTTTTTCCTTTTTGCTGAGGCAATTGGGGTTAAGTGACTTGCCCAGGATCACACAGCTAGGAAGTATCTGAGACCAGATTTGAACTCAGGTCCTCCTGACTTCAGGGCTGGTGCTCTAACCACTGCGCCACCTAGCTGCCCCCAATGACCTTTTTCTTCAAGTATTTACATGCCATGTGTGACAAAGCCCTAGTTTTCTATCTCCCCACCCCCAATTTATGGGGATTAGGTTAGTTTTTCCTTAAACAATGACAAGGCTAAGTTTTTGATTGGTCCCCTGAGAGGGGGAGCCAGAGAATAATGTTCAAACTGCATCTCCTTTCCTAGTAGTTTCTGGCTATTTGGATGTGACTTCTTGGTCATCTAAAGTCATAAAAAGATATATCCGACCATGAAGAGTCAGGACTTTTCAAACTTGGCAGATGTGTCAAGACCACAAGAGTCACAGCCTGTATCACTAATATGGCATATTTTCATATCAGCTTAAGGAAAGTTGCATCTGCCATATCTAGTTGCATCTACCACATCTATTAAATGTTCAATGACATAAAAGCCCCTCATTTCATCCCAATCTGAACCTGAGATATTGAGTACTAGTCTGATCTAAGCCCAACCTTATATTATGTCATATAATATGTTAAGTATTGAAATTGAATGACTATGCTGTCTTTAAGCTTACTGTAATTTCTAGGCTTTTCTCTTTATTGTATCTATTTATTATAGCTTTGTTTGAAATCATGGTTGCTATTCCTTTTATTTCTCAATAGCATTTTATTTTTCCAATTATAATTTTCAACATTCATTTTTGCAAGATTATGAGTTCCAAATTTTTTTCTTCCTCTGTCCCTTAACTCCCACCTTCCCAAGACAGTAAGCAATCTGATATAGGTTATACATGTACAATCATTTTAAACACATTTCCATATTAGTTATGTTGTGAAAGAAAAATCAGAAAATAAAGGAAAAAAAACTACGAGAAAGAAAAAGCAAGTAAACAAAAAAGGTTAAAATAGCATGCTTTGATCTGTATTCTATCTCCATAGTTCTCCCTCTGGATGTGAATGGCATTTTCCATCCCAAGTCTATTGGAATTGCCTTGAATTACTGTATTGCTAAGAAGAACTAAGTCTATCATAGTTGATCATCACACAATCTTTCTGTTACTGTGTACAATGTTGTCTTGGTTCGGCTCACATCACTCAGCATTAGTTCATGTAAAATTTTTCAGGCTTTTCTGAAATCAACCTTCTCATCATTTCTTATAGAACAATAATGTTCCATTACATTCATACACCATAACTTATTCAGCCATTCGCCAATTGATAAGCATCTACTTACTTTCCAATTCCTTGCCACATAATTGCTATTTCTTTTTCTTTTCTTTCTTTTTTTTTTCTTGAGTTCATCTGAATCATTACAGATTCTGCTTCAGGTCTTCCCTCTGTGTTATCTTTATATTTTTAGTGTGTTTTAGGAGATGAAACACACTAGAAACACACTTTTTGTTTTTACTTTTCCTTGTATATCTAAGAAATCTGGATATTTTTTCCATTTATGATATCTAGAAATCTGATATATAATCTTTTTATTTATTTAGATCATGATTTTCAGGTAGTCCAATGATTCTTAAAGTCTGTCTTTTTTGATGAATTTTCCAGATTGGTTATTTTTGATATGCCTTACCTTTTCTTCTAATTAAAATTTTTAAAATTTATTTTAATATTTTTTCTTTCCTTATGAAATAATTTTGTTTGGCTTTATTCTTTTTAAATAGAATTTTTTAATTTATGGAATATGACAGGTATTTCCATATCATAGTACAATAAAAAAGATGATTGCATATGAAACCATAAATCTATGTAGAATTTGGTATTCCTTTCAAACGTACAACAAAATTATCATGTAACTTTTTTTTCCTTCCCTCTCCCTGCTCACCTCTCCTTCCTTCTGTCTCCAATGTAGCCCTAGAAATGGTTACATTAGTCATAAATAGAGTATGTATGTGTGTGTAAATGTAAATATAAAATTTATGTTAAATTATTCTATACAAACTTCTATTTATCAGTCCTTTCTCTGGATGCAGATAGTTCCTTTGTTCATCTGTCCTTTATAATTAATTTGGTTACTAATAATAGTCAAAATAATTTATTTGCAAAATTATTCTTAAAACAATACTGCCAGCACTTTATACGTATTTTCTGGATTCTGCTCATTTCACTCTTCATTATTTTATGCAATTCTTCACTTGTTTTTCTAAAATCACTGAGCTCGTTGTTTTTATAGTAGTATTCCTTCACAATCATATACCATAACTTATTTAGCTGTTCCCCAGTCCTGCAATTTCTATTGCCACTACAATTGTCACCACAAGGAAACCTATTATAAACATTTTAAAACATGTATTATTTTCCTTTCCCCCTAATTATATTGGGAAACAAAGCTAGTAGAGTAATTTCTGGGTCAAAGGGCTTAGGTAGTTTTGTCACTTTTTGGATATCATTCCCTATTACTCTCCAAAATATTTGGATCAGTTACAATTCCACCAATAGTGAATTCATATCCCAGTTTTTCCACATCCTTTTCAACACTTGTCATTTTCCTCTTCAATTGTTTTTAGCTAATCTGGTAAATGATGTCTCAAGGTTGTTTTAATGCATTTTTCTAATTAATAATGATTTAGAGTATTTTCCCATATGATTCTAAATTGTTTTGATTTTTTTCTTCAGAAAATTGCTTGTTCATGATCTTTGACCATTTATCAATTGAGGAATAACTTTTATTCTCATAGATTTGACAAAGTTCTTTATATAATTATTAGATATGAGACCTTTATATGATAAACTGTATATAAAGTTTTTTGCCCCAATTTTTTGCTTTCTTTTTGATCTGGGCCACATTTGTTTTATTTTTATAAAACCTTTTATGTAATCAAAATGATCCATTTTAACCTATGTTCTCTATCTCTTGTTTATTCATAAATTGTTCACCTATCCATGTCTAATAAGTAATATATTTCATATCCTAATTTTCTTGTAAAATCTCTTTTTATGTCTAGATCATGTATACATTTTGACCTTATCTTAGTAAATGGTATATGATATTAATCTATACCCATTTTCTGCCTTATTTCCCAACAATTTTTGCCTAATAATGAATTCTTATCCCAAAACCCTAAGTCTTTACACTTGTTAAATACAAGGTTATTATGTTTATTTACTGCTATAAGTTGCATGTCTACTCTAATCCATTAATCATTTTTATTCTAATTTTCATGAAATTCAATGTCCAAAAAAAGTTTGGGACCTTAAAGTTAGGACTTAAAAAATTTTAACAACATCTGTTCAAAGTTATTAATTCTCTTTACTATTTTAATTATCTGGCCATTCCACTTTTTATTTATTGGTTCATTTTCTTCAGAGTGCTCTTGTTCTTGTGAGCAAGACATTCTTTTCTCTGAGACTCTACTTATAATTATTATTTAATTACTCTTTTTAGAAGGCTTACTACTTAGATTTCTTTCAATCCAATATATATCTTCATTGTCTGGGACATTTTCTTCTGTTTATTCATATCTTTATCCTCAGTTTCTGAATTTGGAGTCTGTCCTTGGGTCAAAATCTATTTCTTTACTCCCAAATGATATACAGAAGCCTAACATGATCTTGAGTTCACTGGTTAAAATCATACCCCTCCTTTTGCAGGAATTGCCCAGACTTATTTGTTGCTGTGGTTTGGATCCAGGATGCATAGAAATGAGTTGGATATCAGCTGCCTAAATGCTGGACCAAGTGTGAGCCAGCAGAACACTCAGCCAGGTGTGAACAGCCTTGATGTTGATCTGACCCTGTCTTTGGCCAAAATTTGGTGACCACAGGTCCCACCCATCAATGGACTCTGTTCTGAGTTTCTCTCTTGCAATGGAAACAGATGAGATCCCCAAGTCATTGTGCACTACTCTGACCCTGTCTCCTGCCTCAAAAGGGGAACCTCATTCAACCTCTTCTCACTTCTGTGTCAAATAATGAGACCGTTGCACCGGTTAAGGCCTGTTGGAATCATTATTTTAGGTCTTCCCTGTGAAATTCATAGATAAAGAAATGCTGCAATAAGTCATCTATCAAATCTCCTCCAGCTCTACAAGTATTCTTAGACCTAAAGCATTTTGCCTGAATTTCTCCTTTGTCTTCATGATTTTACCTTCTTTTATACTTAGATCTGTACTTGTAAAATCCTTCCCACTACCCCTACCCATAAAATACAAGCATGTGTAATTTTTATTTTTGTGTCCTTATTGCTTAGCAACAGTGTCATCACATTTTGGGGGCATGGTCATTGGCATGGGGAGCTCCTAGTGAAGAAACTCAGTCTTCTAGGACAGATGGGCAATTGTTTTGTAACCTTAAAGAATTTCCTTAGAATACTGAAAGTTCAAGTAACTTAACCAAGATCATATAGCCACTGATGAGGTCTTCAATGCTGGGTGTAATTAGCAGAGGAATTGATAAAAATTAATCCCTGAGGCATGCAGGGAAAAGGCTCTGATAGAGACCAGTTTAGCTCCATGGTCCTGTCCTCTGGGGAGGTCATTGAGTCTGAAATTCAAGTTATGTCAACCCCCTGAAATCCATCCTCTGTAGAGGTCTTGAACAGTCTCTCCCTGCCATGCCCTGTCAGAAATACAAGTCATGTCCCTAAGGTTAAATTTTCCCTATAAAACCTACTTATGGGCCATCCCATGGCTGTCTTCCTTTGCTCAGTCCACCATGACATTCTCTCTCACAGTGTCTTTCTTCCCCCATGCTATATGGTATCTCTCCTTACTCCACTATCCTTCCCAACCCCACTTCTCCTCCTTATGGCTAACTCACTCTTTTAAGGTACCAAGTCCCTTTCAGGATTTAGGCTGACAGCTAAGACACCCCAGCCTCATGGGGTTCCCTTCATACTGAGCAATTGTGAGTTCCACTGAGGAATTTGTCTTTCACATGCTCTCCCACTCTATTTCAAATTTACCATTCCAGATGTCTATTGTATTCCTTCATTTTTTCTGTAGCCTCTTCCCTAAATAAATCTACCTTTTGCCAAAGAGAATGGCCATTGTGAATTCTTCACATGACCAAACCCCAGCTTTTTTTGCTGCCTATCATCATCTGGTGTCTACACCATCCACATCATATGTCAATGGAAGGACTTGAATTCAGGTCTTTCTGATATGAGGTTAACTCTGTATCCATAATGCCATCCTGCCTCTTAGCTTAACATGGCAGAAGCTTGTTAAGTTGAATTGCAATAAAGTGTAGAGCTGGATGGCATAGTTCTGCAGTATAAATGTCAATGGTCTCATGAGGCTGTTGGTTCCATTTGTGAAATTTTAATCACTAAACAATGAGTAGTACTAGTGAAAAGTACATTTTCAATAATTCCAAAGTTAAACTTTCTTAGTGATGTAGTGATGGGAAGGAATTTTGTTGGGCATATATTTGGGCCCCATAAATAGCCTAGTATGTCATATAATTTGGTGCCTTCTATATTTAGAGATCAAAGTAAAATTTTCCTGAATATTAATCCTAGGAAAGAGATTAACTCTTTAACCTGAGGTAAAGTAATCATTTTAAACAACGATTACTGAAGTTCCATGATGGTGCCTGTATTCTTTTGGTTGCCAATAAGTTTTTGAGCATATTTTAAAATCCACTTTGTAGAACTTGATTAAAACCAGTAAGGGACAAGTAGGACTCCAATGTGAGAGGACTGTAAAAATTAAGCTAGACCTATCCCAGAATCATCCCTATATACAACTAAAAACCTCCTAAGGAACAAAATTCAAAGAGGGTCTTAAAAAAGCACAACAACATAACAACATAGCTTAACAGTCCCCAGGGACAGTACTTAACAAATAGAGACATACTTGACAAGCAATGGACTTTAAAAAGAGAGTGAATCTTTATCTCTTCGACTAGTGAACCCAGAGGGAGATATGCCAGTATAAATTATAATTTAAAAGAGAAACAAAATAATAACTGACAATTGTGTAGTATTTTGTGTAGTTTACAAAGTATTTGCCTTACAACAACTTTGGAAGTATAGAGTACAATTGTTTTCATTTCTATTTTACATGCAAGGAAACTGAGTCCTCACAAGTTAAGTTACTTGACCAAGATCACAAAGCTAGTAAGGGATAAAACTGTAATTCAAATCCAGTTCTCTTTTAGCAATTAAGATAGGTAGCATTCATCACTCAAATTTCTTTAGTAAAAAGGCCCTAGAAGAGGACTCTTCTCTGGGTGAACCAAAAGAAACTCCTCTTGGTAGAAAGATGCTACATTTTTTCTTCTGAAGGTAAATATTTAACAACCAAATTTTGGGGAGGGGGGAGAAGAGAGAGACATTTTAAGTTTAATTTACATTTTTGACATTTTTCCACCACTTGTCAGTCAAGACATTTTAACATTTGCCAATTTCTGAAGCATAAAACCTTATACTGACTGTTTAATAATTAGCTTTTGGAACTGATTCAAAAATCCCAGTTTAAGATTGTTCATAGCTATAGGTTAGAAATCCCTCTTGAAGAGGTTGTTGAGTTAATACTTTGTAGTTAAGAAAGGGAGGAAAGAGTGCCAAAGTATTATAGTAACTATTCCATCAAGACTTTCATTTTCTCTTTTGAATCCCAATTCTGACACTATCATAACTACTGATCTCCCTGACTTCCTTTAAATCTCAATAAAATTTTACCTTTTACAGGAAGCCTTCTCCAATCCCTCATAATTCCAGTGCCTTTCCTCTGTTAATTATTTCCTATTTATCCTCTATATTGCCTGCTTTGTATATATTAGTTTGTATGTTTTCTTCCCCATTATATTGCATGCTCATAAAGGGCAGGGATATATGCACAGCATAGCCTTACTTAAATCCAATTCCCTTGCAAGTGACATCTGCTAATGTCATTGATCCCCTTTGAGAATGGAAGACTAACATTGCCTAAGCATTGTGTTACTTGTGTGTTGTGCTGCTGTGTTGCTTCAGTCATGATCGACTCTGTATGATGCTATTTGGGATTTTCTTGGCAACGGTACTTGGCAAAGATCCTTCTTTTGCAGATGAGGAAACTGAGGCAAACAATTTCATTTAGACAGTATCATTCAGCTAGTAAGTATCTGAGGCCAGATTTGAAATCAGGAAGATGGGTCTCTGATTCTTATGACTATTAGTACTATTACAATGATTACTTTCCCCTTTAAGTTTAAAGAATCCTTATACAGTAGGTTGATAAACATAGGCGAAAATCCTCTTAAAAAGCCAAAAGAATAATCCTGGTTGACAATATCCCTGTAACTACTTTGGCAATGTTTCCTTCTAACAGTGTACAATTTCTATTAAATCCCTTTTTATCCACTTTTCTGTAGGAACTCTGTCTGTTTCTCCCTTTAGATGTGCAACAAATACTCCTTGCTAGATCCACAATGGCCTTGACTATGCTTGTTTGCTTGAGTATTTGCTCATAAATAGCATTTCTTGTGCTACCCTACCAAGCTTTCTGGTGAGCCGAACCTTTGCTTAGGATTTATTCTGTGCTGATTTTTCCTGTGAATATCTAGAGCTCCAAGAACATTTGCACCTAAGGGTAACCTTTCCACCCTGCTATCT
The DNA here is from genome assembly GCA_023553655.1 of Myrmecobius fasciatus. Taxonomy (NCBI): domain Eukaryota; kingdom Metazoa; phylum Chordata; class Mammalia; order Dasyuromorphia; family Myrmecobiidae; genus Myrmecobius; species Myrmecobius fasciatus. The sequence continues at coordinate 208,330 of JAJPUD010003480.1, forward strand.
GATGCCCCACATAGCCTCAGACATTGGCTATTTGAATATCCCCGGGGTCAGGCCTGGGTCCAAACAACATTCAGGAACAAGTTTTCTCCTTGACCCAACAGGAAAGGAGAAAAAAGCAAGCCGGGCCACTTGGGTGAGGAAAGTCCAGGTCAGGCAGCTTGCTGCTGGTGTCCAGTTGCCTTTATTTCCAGCAGTTCCATTAACACTTGGCATAGTTTCACTCACCTTCAGCATTTATAGCCCAGCCTGTTGCCTTAACTAAAGTTTCCTCCTATTCTTGGAACCCTGTGCCTCCCTGTCACTCACTCACTGGAGTTGGAAATCGGCTCCCAGGCAGTTTAGTTCCTCAGTGAGATATATTTACACACAGCTGGGAAATAGCCTAGACCCCTTAAAAGATCCCACCAAATTTTTTTTTTTCATTTCCCTCTTTAAAAGGGCATTAAGCGCTCAATTTAATTGTTACAAAACCCAAGCGGTGCTGTGTGCTCAGCCACAGAACAGCTTCATATTTCAAAACCAGCCCAGCTTCTTTAAACACTTTTGTGCAGGGTGTGAAATCCGTCATGTTACGGATGAGTCTCCATGTGACAGAGGAGAAGCTGGCATCTCGTCTTACTCCAGAAGGACAGCCGGTGGTCAGAGCCTTTGATGCGTCCCCCCTCCCACCAGCCCCCTACAACTTCCCACTGGCTGTTCCCAAGGAGGCTTCTATTTTTTGTTTTGGCAACTTGCTCCAAACTCTCCCCTCTCTTTGTATAAAGAAACCATGACTAAACAGTTTACAGCTCAGTCCCCCCTTCATGTCACTTGGCTTCTCCTTCTTGGCGGTGGCTGTTACCATTTCAAACACTTGGTGCTCACTCCAGTTAATTTCTCGCTATGACTCAGTTCCTGAAATGGTGAAACTTTATTTATGTGTCCTTAGTGGGGTGAAGGAGATCAGAAAACCTGGGGTTTACCTTCAATCTGCCCTTCCTCTGACCTTGAACCAGAGACTTTGCCATTCACTCTCTCTCTCTCATTTTCCTCATGATAAATGGGTGTGCACTAGGTGACTTCTAATTCCCCTTCCAGCTCAAAACTCAAACTTCTTTTAATAGGGACAGAGACTTTATGCATCCCCAGTATCAAAGGCCAAAAAATTCTGTATGGAAATAGCTGCACTAGATCTGAACTCAGCTCCCCTTCCTGAGTCCAAGTCTGAACTCAGATTCTTACTAGCTGTGTAATCCTGGGTAAGCCACTTAGCCCTGTTTGCCTCAGTTTCTTCATCTGTAAAATGGCCCAGAGAAGGAAATGGCAAATTACGCTAGTATCTTTGCCAAATCACAAAGAATAAGACAGGGTTAAAACAGGTCAACAATAAGAACAACAACAATATTGAAGGAAATTGGAAATGCTTGAGGTATCCCACCAAAGCCAAATTGCTTTTCTAGTTCCTGTGAACATTTTTTCCATCCCCACTAAACCAAGCTCCCTTTCCCTAATTTGTGTATATATGATATCAATTATTATATGATAAAATAATATGTATAAAAATAAATGATGATGATGATGGATAACAATATTTCTCTCACAAGACCTCTGGAAGATAAATAGCACAAGTATAATTTTCACCTCCATTTAACAGATGAGGAAACTGACAAAATGATGTTTCTAAAGTGCAAACTACCAGTTGTTAGTGTGGGGGAAGAGGTAAGATTTAAGATAACCAGAAAGCTAACTGAGGGGCCATTTTTAAAAGGCTTTGGACACCAAATAGAGTATTTTCTATTTGATCCTTGAGGTGATAGGGAGTGACTAGAGTTTTAGTGAGTAGGGAATGACACGGTCAATTCTGCACTTTATTTAAAACTTTTTTTTAATCATAGCTTTTTATTTTCAAAGCATATGCAAAAATAGTTTTCAACATTCACCTTTGCAAAACCTTGTGTTTCATATTTTTTTTTAATTGAACTTTAGAAAGATCACTTTATCAAGTAAACCTGGGCAAATCACTTAATTTCATATTAACTCCAGGGGAATAAGACATTAGACAACTGTAACAGCTGGTCTAAAAGTTTGATTTTTTTAAAGCCCTTCACAATCTAGAATCTGCCTATTTTTTCAAATTTATTGTTCATTTTTTTCTCCTTTAAGTACTCTATCTTCTTCCATTAAAATGTCCTTTTAAGCAAAACTGAAAATATTAAGAAATAGTATTTCCCTCTAAAGTCCTTTCCAAAATCTGTGGGAAAGCCTTGGATCCTTGTGTTTAACTCCTGGTTTGAGAGGAATTGTCCAGAAGGAATAGGGTATTGACTTGGAATTCTGACATGTTAAGCCAGAATATATTTGAATCTATCTTTTTATTGCACAAGATTCCTACAAATTCTTATCTCAGGGCAAAGAGTCATGTCAGAGGGCATGGAGGACAATGCCATTTTGGACATTTTTCTCTCCAAGTTAGAAATAGATTGGTTATAGATTAACACTAAATCAAATAAAGTTGTTTCTGACCGACTTGAGCTTGTATCATAGAGTGTGGTTTTAGTATTAATATTTTTTTTCTTTGACAGCTGGATTGCATTTCCTCCTCACTTTTGTCCCTTAGAATCCCCAGCTTTCTTCAGCCCAACTGCCACTTCCTACTCAAAGATTTGCCAGAGCCCCTTGTCAATCCTTTCTCCTTATTTAAATTATCTTGAAGTTATAGAGTTGTTTACCTATTGTTATCTCCAGAAAAATGTTATTTCTTTGATGAAAGGGATAGTTTTGTTTTTTGTCATTAGATCTCTACCAGCCAACATAAAGCTTTGCTTGTAGTAGACATTTAATAAAAATTGTTGGATTGGGTTTTGTTGGTAGTCTGAGCCTGACATTTAGGGGAAGGTTGGATGACATTGAACTGGAAGAACAAGAGTTCTCAGTTGGATAAAGGTCTCTACTACTGGTCACCTGCCTGCAATATTTAATTAAATTGAAGCTTGAGTCAGAGTAAAGTTTCTTACAATGCTTCTTCAATCTTGTATAGCCAAAATTGAACAAAATATGGAATAAATTTCCGAATGAAATATTAATATTATTGAACTATTTAATTATTTTCATCTTCAGTAGGAAAAAATTGGTTTGATTCATGACTATAGGGAACTCCTGGTATGGAAATGTTTTCTGCCCATACAGATCAAGCACCTGCTCTGCAACTGAGAGTTTGGGAGAGTTGCCTGGGTACTGCAGGTTTAATTGATTTGCCCAAGATCACAAAGTAGAATAATAATAGTATATCATAAATTTTAATGAAATATATTTATTAGTCAATATACATTTATTAGATATCTAGTGAAGCTTACCTTTTAACTGGGAAGACAACATGCAAACAAAGATACACAAAGCAAGCTTTGTGTATACAGGATATAAACAGGAAATAATGAATAGAGGGAAGGGTCTAGAATTAAGAAGGGTTTGGAAAAGCTTTCTGGAGAAGATGGGATTTTAGTTGTGCCTTAAAATAAGTCAGAGGTCAGTAATGGAATGGAGGAAGAGAGAACTTCCCAGACATGAGGGGGCATCTAGAAAAATGCCCAGAGTCTAGAGATGAAATGTCTTGTTTATAGAATATCCAGGAGGAATTAGAGTACATGGTGGAAAATAAAATATGAATTATAAATGCTCCATATCCCCTTTCAGATTTTTCTGTATACTTTTACAATGTTTTTGCTTTTGATAGCCAGGTAGAAAGATACAGATCTATCTCGATGTAGAAATAAATATATGGAAATATCAATCTATCTCCATTCAGAGATAGATATTTCTCTCTCTCTCTCCCCCTATACATATGTGTATATATATGTGTGTGTGTGTGTGTATGTGTGTGTGTGTGTAGAGATAAAGCAATATCTCTGACTATATATTTCTCTCTCTCTCCCCCAATATATATATATATATATATATATACACATATATGTATGTATATATGTGTGTGTGTGTAGAGATAGAGCAATATCTCTCTGACTATATATCAAAGGCAAAAATACATATAAATATCTGTAGCTATAGAATAGAATCTATCTGCTAGAGGCAACTA
>JAJPUD010003480.1:220955-241570 GCA_023553655.1 Myrmecobius fasciatus
ATCTGCCTTTTGTAAAAGGCAGTTTGTAACTCATTGCAAACACAAGGTCCTAGCCCAACCAGCCCGGCACCGGAAGTTAATTAGCAGAATTGCCCCAGGGCAAACTACCACAGCTAGCTGCTGCTTCTCTGCTTTGCACAGACCCCAAGCATTTTAAATAAAAATAAAATAAAAAATGAGTAAGAAGCAGAAGAGAGCTCTCACCATAGACAGCTTTTATCGAGAGAAAGAAGGGCAGATCCCAGATCCTGAGGTTCCTATAGGCAAAGCAACTCCAGAGGAAGCCATCAAGGGAGATATAACTTGGTCCCCTTTTCAAAAGGCCTTCCTGGAAGATTGCATAAAGAATCTCAAAAGAGAGCTAGATGATAAATGGGGAGAAACTGAGATCAGTGCAAGAAGCCCTCCAAAGGAGATATGATAAAGACACCAATTTATTGAAAAACAAAATTGGTGAATTGGAAATAGACAACAATGCACTGAAGAATAAAATTAGTGAAGTGGAAAAAGAGTGCAATGAACAAATTGGCCAGTTACAAAAGGAGCTAAAAAAAGGTAACTGAAGAAAACAACACTTTAAAAATAAGAATTGAACAAATGCAAGTGAATGACTCACTAAGACTTGAAGAATCAGTCAAACAAAAACAAAAAAATGAAAAATTAGAAGAAAATATGAAAAAATAAGAATTGAACAAATGCAAGTGAATGACTCAATAAGACTTCAAGAATCAGTCAAACAAAAACAAAAAAATAGAAGAAAATATGAAATATCTCCTAGGAAAAACAACTGACTTGGAAAATAGATCTAGGAGAGACAATCTAAGGATTATTGGACTTCCTGAAAGCCATGATGAAAAAAAGAATCTAAACACTATCTTCCAGGAAATCCTGAAAGAAAACTGCCCTGAGGTTGTAGAATCAGAAGGCAAAATCACCATTGAAAGAATTCACCGATCACCTTCTGAAAGAGACCCTAAAATTAAAACCCCAAGGAATATCGTGGCTAAATTTCAGGACTATCACACCAAGGAAAAGATTTTGCTAGCAGCTAGAAAGAAACAATTCAAATACCAAGGATCAATAATTGGAATCACACACGATCTGTCAGCCTCCACATTGAAGGATCGAAGGGCCTGGAACCAGATATTCCGAAAGGCAAAGGAACTTGGATTACAGCCAAAAATAACCTGTCCAGCTAGAATAAGCATTATCCTCCAGGGAAGAAGATGGTCATTTAATGATATAGGTGAATTTCACCTATTTCTAATGAAAAGATCAGATCTGAACAAAAAAATTGACCTCCAAACATAGAACTCAAGAGAAGCATAAAAAGGTAAAAAGTTAAGGACTCTTGAGAACTTTATTTTTACTATGGGGATACTTAAAGATTGGGGGTATAATTTGATATTACTTCGATAATATGAAAAAGAAAACTAGAGGGGGTAAGGCTATCATACTGGGAAAAAGAGGGAAAAGGTGATAAAATAAAGTTTAAAAAAGAGGTAAAAATAAGCTAAAATCTCATGTAGAGGCAAAGAAAACCTAATATAATTGAGGGAAAGAAGGGAGGGAGATGAGCATTGTATGAATCTTACTCTCATCAGATTGGGCTCTAAAAGTGTATATCAGACACTTTTCGTGTCACAGAGAAACTTGTCCTTCCTTATAGGGAAGTGGGAGGGAAAGGAGGAAAAGAAAGGGATAAACTAATAGAAGGGAAAATAGAAAAATCAGGGGAAAGGAGTATAATAGCTTTTTAGGGGCAGCTAGGTGGTGCAGTGGATAAAGCATCAGCCGTGAAGTCAGGAGGGGCCTCAGACACTTAACACTTCCTAGTTGTGTGACCCTAGGCAAGTCACTTAACTCCAATTGCCTCAGCAAGAAAAGAAAAAAAAAGATAGATTTATAATGGTTTTTTATTTTTCCAAATACATGCAAAGATGGTTTTCAATATTCATCTTTGCATAACCTTGTGTTCCACATTTTTCTCCCTTTCTTACTTCTGTCCCTTCCCTTAAAGAGCAAGCAATCAAATGCAGATTAAACATGAGCAATTCTTTTAAACATATTTCTGTATTCATGATGCTACTCAAGAAAAAATCAGATCAAAAGGGGGGAAACAACAAGCAAGCAAACAAACAACAATAAAAGGTTAAAATACTATTCCTCTATCCATTCAGTCTCCCTAGTTCTCTCTCTGGATGCAGATGGCTCTTTCCATCACAAGTCTATTAAAATTGCTTTGAATCATTTCATTGTTGAAACAGGTCATGTCCATCAGAATTGATCATCACATAATTTTACTGTTGCTGTGTACAATGCTCTCTTGTTCGACTCACTTCACTTAGCATCAGTTCATGTAAATCTTGTTGAAAGCTATCTTTACATGTAATTGGAAAAATAAAACACTGTTCAAAAAAAAAGAAATGATTGAAGTTAAATTCCTTTTTTTTTTCTTTTTTTCCCCTGACGTAATTGGGGTTAAGTGATTTGCCCAGGGTCACACAACTAGGAAGTGTTAAGTGTCTGAGACCAGATTTGAACTCAAGTCCTCCTGACTTCAGGGCTGGTGCTCTATCTACTGAGCCACCTAGCTGCCCCTTGAAGTTAAATTCTTAAAGATGGTTCAAAAGCCTAACATCTATATATTATAAACATTTTCTTCATGAAGAGAAACAAAAGGAACCAGATATTTTGAGTACCAAGCAAGATGGATTATAGTTATCCCTTTCTAATAGCAACTTTCTTCATCAGGGGGAATTTTGGAGGTGATGGTGGAAGGAAATGATTTGTAGAAGCTGCAGATGATGTGCAAAGATCAGCAGATGACACAGAAAAAGTTCAGAAACTCCGAAATGCATAAAATATGTGTGTAATGTTGCATAATATCAGCATATTCTATCATGTAATATAATAATTCAGACTTCTCTGGTACAACGGGAAGGTCAGAAATTGAATGTGGATTTTCCTGTTTGTAGGGAGATGCTTCACCCTTAACCTTTATGATGTGGAAAGGATAACTGTATCTTAATGGACCAGAAGTGACTGTCTATTTCCTGACCATTAATCCCTTAGGACAGGAAGTGGTTTTTTTTGACATGGAGGTCATTTCAAAATCAGTTTACTGCATGTTGTTGGATCATTTCTAGTTATAGCAAGGGTTAAAACCAAAACTAGCAGACAGGTAAAAATGGTGTTTAAAGAGTTGAAATTGAAATTTAAAAACTCTTAAATTTATATCTGGTCTCAGATAATTACTAGCTGTATGGTCCTGAACAAATCAATTAATCTTTCTTGCCTTAGTTTCTTCTTCTGTAAAATGGGGAAAATAATAGTACCTATCTTATAAGGGTGTTGTGAAGATAAATGAGATGATTATAAAGCCCTTGGTGAACCTTAAAGCACAATATAAATGTTAATTATTATTATTAAACAAATACTAAATCAGAAGAAAGCATAAAATATTGAAAGGAGGCATTTATGCAATTATAACAGCTCCATTCTGATTTAAAAGAATTGTTAATTATGAGAAATGTGCTATAAATAAAGATAAAAATATTGATTATGATATAAAGGAGTCGCCACAATGAAAAAGCAAATTAAAAAAAAAAATCTAGAAATGACCTTAGTCGGCAGATACTTAATCTCTTTCCTAAATGGAAAACCATGACAACCAAGGGCAACAATGATTTAGGTTACAAACTTACTTGTCAATTAGTGAAGAATTGCTTGTAAGAGATAACAGTATTATATATACATATATGTATATGTTTATATACATATATATATGTATATACAACAGTATTAGCTTACAAAACAGTGAGAAGCAAAGGAGGGAAACAATGCCTGAAATTCTACTAAACTTGGTCATTACAAGAACATTTATCCATGCAGCTGTGTGTTTCTAAATACAAGAAAATGAAAGCTGATTTGTCAACATTTCTTTAATAATCTATTCTTGGCATTGATGATACCAGAACCATCACACTGGGTCTCTTACTTAATTACTGGATGTTGTATATCAAGAAGTGAAAATGCTACTCAAAGAAGTGAAATTAGGAAGAATAACTGGACCAGAATAAACTCACACAGAAGAAATTTATGTTAAAGAAGACACAATTTTAAAAGTACTAAGTGATGGAGTTTTCTAATTTCTTAAAAAGGAAAAGGTACTAAATAATAAGAAAAATTCCCAAAAATCAGAAAAGACATCAACAACTTCTGATCCATATATTCTTTTGCTTCTCTTTTACATGAGAATGACTATAGATTAAAATTTATCCTTTATGCATATATGGGAAAGAAACAGACTTTTGTTTATAATTTTCTGTTATCAACTAGATTTGATCTAGCACATCACATCTTCCCCATGTTAGATTTTGAGGATCCTGACCAAAAAAAAAAAAAAAGAGAGAGAGAGAGCTGTGCATGTAACATTAAAAAAGGGTAGACATTTACTCATAAGTCATCATTGCCATCATCACTCCCTCTATCACCATTGCCTTTCATCAAAACTATTAAGACTTCTATTGATCACTATTGATTATTTGATATGGCTCAGCATAGTAGCTGGGAAACCTGGCTCATGGCTGTTATTTTGTAGAATCCAAGTTTAGTTAACAAAATTGTCTGGAAGAAGAATCTTTGTTGTGGGTCAGTGCCTATGTGTGACTGTATTTGAGAAAGATGTGACCAGTATGCAACCTAGCAATTTGGAAAAGAATTATCAGGATAGGTTGCTGAAGCAGGTAGGCATCCCTTGTCTGTACAGATAGCCAGAGATTAGGTACAAGCCTTGTGCTCCTAAAATCTTCTCATATAACGATTTCAGTTTCACACAATGAAGAGTTACCACTAGTCAAATCTGACCTTGTATCCCTGGTTTGAGTCAGAATTTTCAGAATCTAACTGCAGATAGCCTGGATAGAATGCTGGGTGTGGAATCAGGAAGACTCATCTCCCCAAGTTCAAATCTGCCCTCAGAGAGTTATTGGCTGTGTGACCCTGGTCAAGTCACTTCCCTCTGTCTGCCTCAGTTTCCTCATCTGTAAAATGAGCTGGAGAAGGAAATGGCAAACTACTCTGGTATCTCTGCCAAGAAAACCCCAAATGGGTGTCACCTAGAGTCAGGCCCAGCTAGCTGAACAACAGGGAGACATAGCAGTGTAAAAGAAAAGAAAAAAGAAAAAAGTCAATGCCTATTGTTATATATTAGCTGAATTATAACATCCAGAATAAAGAAGATAGCAATGTACATTGTTCTGGTCACATTCTATTTATAATATGTTGTTTGCCATATTTCAGTAAGTATAGTATGCAGTTTGAAAAAGAAAAGAAATGAAAGACTTGATAGCTGTTTTCAAGTATGTAAAGGATGAAAACATGGATTAGTTTTGTTTGGATCCAGAGGGAATGGAACTAGAAAAAGAGCAATGAGTGAAAGCTACATTTCAGAGATTTCCATTTGATACAAGGCTAAAAATTCTTAACATTTAGAACTGCCCAAAAGTAGGATAGCTTGGTGGCACAATGGACAGAGCAATGGGCTTAGAATGAGGAAGATGCATCTTCATGAGTTCAAATCTAGCTATGTGATCCTGGACAAGTCACTTAATTCTATTTACCTTATCACTATAGTATTTTTTGCCAAGAAAATACCAAATGGGATCACAAAGAGTTGAACATGACTAAAAAATGGCAAAATCACAACAGAAAAATAGAATAGGCTACCTCAGCAGGTAGTGAATTCCCTGTCACTGGAGGTCTTCATATATAGACTGAATGATCACTTTCGGGATTACTATTCAGATATCAGTTGAGCTGGATGATCTCTGAGTATCATTCAACTGAAATTTCGTGACTATGACAACCTTTCTGGATCATTAATTCTTCTTTAAATATTAAAATGTGAAAACATTGAGTAAAGCTAAGTCCCAAATATTAAATATTAGAATATGAAATTAAAATAAACATAGAAATTCAAATATTCTATTCATTTACTATTGAACTTTTTTTAAAGGGAATCCTGCTTCAGACAAATAAATGATCAAAGTTGACAACAAAAGTGTGAACGTGACCCTAATTAATGAATATGCTAATTGTTCTTCCCTAGTAGATAACACTGTCTATGGCACTAGTAGCAGGACTTAATTTGCTTATTATGTTCTTTTAACAAGTTCTCTTGTGTATACTGACTCTGCATGTAACATTTTCATATTCTTAAAAACCACTATCTACTTTTGTAATATATTTATTCTCTTTATCAGCAGATATACTGCCAGGGTGGTGCAATTAACTTAAATGTTTGCAAAAGCAAGGCTGTTGTAGAATATGCACAGTATATCATTATGTCTGATTCTGAATAGAAATTCTCTATATGGGAAATAGTCTACTCTATTTTCATTTTCCACAAATAATTAATAGTATGATGATTTAAAACACCCATTTGCCCAGAAACTGTTTCTTTACAATTGCCAAACTTGCTTTCTTTTCTAAAATAATATCTTATTTTTCCCCAAGTACATGCAAAAATAATTTTCAACATTCACCTTTGCAAAATCTTGTATTCCAATTTTTTCTCCTTCGCTCCCCTGCCCCATCCTGAAGATATTAAGCAATGCAATATAGGTTAAATGTATACAATTCTTTTAAACATATTTCCACATTCATCATGTTATGAGAGAAAAATCTGGTTAAAAAGGAAAAAATCCACAAAAGAAAAAACAAGCAAATAAACAACAACAACAACAAAAAGGTGAAAAAGGTACACTTTGATCTACATTCAGTCTCTACAATTCTCCGTCTGGAAGTGGATGACATTTTCCATCACAAGTTGATTAGAATGGCTTTGAGTCCCCTCTGTTGAAAAGAGTCAAATCCATCACAGTAGATCATCACATAATCTTGTTACTATGCACAATATCCTCTTGGTTCTGCTCACTTCACTTAGCATCAGTTCATGTAAGTCTTTCTAGGTTTTTCTAAATCAGCTTGCTCATCATTTCTTATAGAACAATAATATTCCATTACCTTCATATACCATAACTTATTCAGCCATTTCCCAACTGATGGGCAGCAACTCAATTTCCAGTTCTTTGCCACTGCAAAAAGGGCTGCCACAAACATCCAAAGTTATTTTCTGATGGAGAGCATTGAAATAGACTACCCTTTCTTGTTAATTTTTAAAATGAAGTATAAGAATTTGATGGCTTAAATAGTAAAATGCTACCTTAAGTCTCTACCATCACATTTATGTGATGGTAACTTGTTCATTAACTCATCATAAACTTGTTGATTTTCATCTTAAATCTCAACTTACTGAAATCAACTTTTCTTCTGAATGTCTCATTAAATGAATAGTTATCCAGCCTCTTCCAGAAAATTGATGATATGATGTCATCTGAACAGAAAGATATTTTTCCTCTCAGAAAGGCCCTACTCTGGCTTTCTATTGGCTGCTACATCTAATTCCTCTGCCTGACTCTTCATAATTTCCTACAGGAGATAGAGAGTAGATGAATAGTAAAGTAGAGGGATTTCTTCCAGGTAAACTCCATATCCTTATGAAATTACAGGTTAAACAAAACAAAGCAATGTATCTCTAAGGATTACTCAGGAATTAGATGGGACATCAGGTAGAGTGTGGGATCAAGAGTCAGCAAGATCACCAGCAAGATGATTTCAGAGAGGCCTGGAGAGATTTGCATTAACTGATGCTGGGTGAAATCGGCAGAACCAGGAGATCAGTATACACAGCAACAACATGACTATATGATAATCAATTCTGATGGACACAATTCTCTTCAACAATGATGTGATTCAAACCAGTTCCTATTGTTCAGCAATGAAGATAAAGTCATATACATCCAGAGAGAGGCCTGTGGGAACTGAATGTGAACCACAACACAGCATTTTAACGCTTTCTGTGAATATTTCCCTGCATTTTGTTTTCCTTCTTAGGTTGGTTTTTTTTTTCTCTCTCTCTCTCTCTTTCTAGATCTGATGTTTCTTGTGCAGTAAAATAACTGTATAGATATGTATACATATATTGGATTTGTCATATAATTTAACATATTTAACATGTATTAGATTACCTGTCATCTAGGGGTGGGAGGAAGGAGGGGAAAAGCTTGGAACAACAAAAAACAGTTTTGCAAAGGTCAATGTAGAAAAACCAGGGGGGGGGGCGGAGCCAAGATGGCGAACTGCAGACAGCGTCCTCTGTAAGCTCCAGAGACCTTCCCTCAAACCCAGACACACTGAGCCTCCAAACTGGTTCTGGAGTGAGGGCACCACCAAACACTGGGACTACAACGCACTTCTATCAAATATCTACTTTGGAAGAACTTCTGAGGTCAGTTTTACATGGGCAGCGGATTGAGCAGCTCCCGGCGCTCAGACGCCAGTGCGCAGCCAGGGTGCAAGTCCGGGGCTGGGAAGGACCAGAAGATTTTAGGCTGCCAAGAAGTCCCTGGGAGACCCTTGGGCCACTTTGCCCTGCTTGCAGGCAGGTGCTTTGGCAGGTTTACCTTTGATAAAGGGTGGATTGAGAGCAGCTGAAAGTGTGGTCCTAGTGCGGATCTAGCCAGATCAGCCCCAGACCCGAAGTCAACTCGGCAAACTGCCCCAGGGCAAATTGAAATCGCTGCTACTGCTGCTGCTGCTGCTGCTGCCTCCACTGCCCCCACTGCCCCCGCTGCTGCCGCTGCAGAATTCCCTGCTGGTGACTGATACCTCAGCTAAACATCATGAGCAAGAAGAAGAGAGCTCTCACCATAGACAGCTTTTATGGAGAAAAACTAGAGCAGTCCCCAGATCCTGAGATTCTGAAAACAATCCCAGATAAAGCCACAGGGGTGGACTTAAGCTGGTCTCCCTTTCAGAGGGCTTACCTGGAAGATTGCATAAAGAATCTCAAAAGAGAGCTAGAAGAAGAATGGGGAAATAAATTGAGAGCAGTGCAAGAAGGAAATATCGCCCTGCAACAGAGATGTGAAAAACTGGAAAATAAGTCTGGTGAATTGGAAAAAGACAAAAATTCACTGAAAAACAAAATTAGTGAATTGGAAAAAGACAAAAATTCACTGAAAAACAAAATTAGTGAATTGGAAAAAGACAACAATTCACTGAAAAACAAAATTGGTGAATTGGAAAACGTTACCAAATCACAAGAAAATAAAAATAGTGAATTGGTAAAAGACAACAATTCACTGAAAAATAAAATTAGTGAAAAAAAATAAAAAAATAAAATAAATAAAATTAGTGAATTGGAAAAAGACAACAATTCACTGAAAAATAAAATTGGCAAAATCAAAAAGAATGCAATGAACCAAAAAATTCAATTGGCCAGTTACAAAAGGACCTAAAAAAGATAGCTGAAGGAAATAATACCTTAAAAATTAAAATTGAACAAATTGAAATAAATGACTCAATAAGACTTCAAGAATCAGTCAAACAAAAACAAAAAAAATGAAAAAATAGAAGAAAATATGAAATATCTCCTAGGAAAAACAACTGACTTGGAAAACAGATCCAGGAGAGACAATCTAAGGATTATTGGACTCCCTGAAAGTCACGATGAAAAAAAGAACCTTGATGCTATCTTCCAGGAAATCATGAAAGAGAATTGCCCTGATGTTTTAGAATCAGAAGGCAAAGTTGGCATTGAAAGAATTCACCGATCACCTCCTGAAAGAGACCCCAAAATTAAAACCCCAAGGAATATCGTGGCCAAATTTCAGGACTATCGCACCAAGGAAAAGATATTGCAAGCTGCTAGAAAAAAACAGTTCAAATACCAAGGAACTGTCATTAGAATTACACAGGATCTGTCACCTGCCACATTGAAAGATCGAAGGGCCTGGAATCAGATATTCCGAAAGGCAAAAGAACTTGGATTACAGCCAAGAATAAGTTATCCAGCTAGAATGAGCATCATCTTCCAGGGAAGAAGATGGTCATTCAATGATACAGGAGAATTTCACCTATTTCTAATGAAAAGACCAGATCTGAACAAAAAAATTGACCTCCAAACACAGAACTCTAGAGAAGCGTAAAAAGGTAAAAAGGAAAGAACTCTCGAGAACTATATCTCTACTAGGGGTATCCTTAAAGAATGGGGGTATAATTTGATTTTACTTTGATAATAATCGGAAAGAAATTAGAGGTGGAAGGTACATCATACTATAAAAAAGGGGGGAGGGGAATGGAAGTAAAATAAAGTAAAAATAAAAAGGAGGTAAAATAAGGCAAAGTCTCACGAAGAGACATAGAAAATCTAATATAATTGAGGGAAAGAAGGGAGGGTGATGAGTATTCTTACTCTCATTAGATTGGGCTCTAAAAGAGTATATCAGACACATTTGATTTCAGGGAAAAACTTGGCCCTCTGTATAGGGAAGTAGGAGGGAAAGGTAGAAAAGAAAGAGATAAATTAATATAAGGATTAGGGGAAAGGTGTAAAAAAGAGGGAGGGTTTTAAAGGGGGGAGGACTGTTAGAAGGAGGTGGTCATCAAAAACAAAATACTGGGGAGGGGGGAAGGGAGTAAGGGGAAAGGGAAGAGAAAAATATAACTTTGGGTAAATAAGATGGCAGGAAATATAGATATAGTTATTTTAACTGTGAATGTGAATGGGATGAACTCTCCCATAAAACGGAAACGGATAGCAGACTGGATTAAAAGCCAGAATCCTACAATATGTTGTTTACAAGAAACACATCTAAAACATAGAGATACATATAGAGTGAAGGTAAAGGGGTGGAGCAGAATCTTTTATGCTTCAAGTGAACAAAAAAAAGCAGGGGTAGCAATCCTTATCTCAGATCAAGTAAAAGCAAAAATAGATCTAATTAAAAGAGATAAGGAAGGAAACTATATTTTACTAAAGGGTACCATAAACAATGAAGCGGTATCAATACTAAACATATATGCACCAAGTGGTATAGCATCCAAATTCCTAGAGGAGAAACTAACAGAGATGCAAGGAGAAATAGACAGCACAACTATACTAGTGGGCGATCTCAACCTTGCTCTCTCAGAATTAGATAAATCAAACCACAAAATAAATAAGAAAGAAGTTAGGGAGATAAACAAAATGTTAGAAAAGTTAGGTATGACAGATCTCTGGAGGAAATTGAATGGTGATAGAAGGGAGTATACTTTTTTCTCAGGGGTTCATGGAACTTATATGAAAATTGATCATGTGTTAGGGCATAAAAACCTCAAAATCAAATGCAGAAAAGCAGAAATAGTAAATGTATCCTTTTCAGATCATGATGCAGTAAAACTCACATGTAATATAAGGCCAGGAGAAAAGAAACCAAAAGTTAATTGGAAATTAAATAATCTAATCCTGAAAAATGAATGGGTGAAAGAGCAAATTATAAACACAATCGATAATTTCATCCAGGAGAACAACAATAATGAGACAACATACCAAAATTTGTGGGATACGGCCAAAGTGGTTATAAGGGGTAACTTTATATCTCTAGATGCTTATTTGCATAAAATAGAGAAAGAGAAGATCAATGAATTAGGGTTACAATTAAAAAACTAGAAAAAGAGCAAATTAAAAACCCTCAATTAAATACCAAATTGGAAATTTTGAAAATAAAAGGTGAGATTAATAAAATTGAAAATAAGAAAACTATTGAATTAATAAATGTAGAAAAACCACTCATATTCTCTGTAAATAAAAAGTTTTTAATAAAAAAAGTTATAATAAAAAAAAGAGTCAGGAAGATCCAAGTTCAAATTATAGCCTCAAACACTTTCCAGCTCTGTGATCCTGAGCAAATTACCACACCTGCCACAGTTTCCTCAACTATAAAATTAAGATAATAATATCACTTGCCTTCCAGGTTGTTATGAGGATCAAATGTTGAAATAATTGTAAAGTATTAGATACTATTGTTATGAGGATTAAATTAAATATAGATAGTACTTTGAAAAATTCTATCTAAATGTTAGTAATATATCACTAAAAGTGATATAACATGAGAAATGATTGAAAGAAATGAGAATGTTCAGATTGGATAGGAAATAATTTTTCTGTAATGTGACAACACAAGAGCAAGCAGAAATGAATTCAAATTCTTTCTTTCCTCTTTCTATATATATAGTTGAGTATGGACTTGGATTAGTTCTTCTGTTTCTGTTCTCTGGCTTCCTTATCTCTTTGCTATAGACATAGCTAAATTGGGAAGATTGACTCTTTTCCCAGGGTGCCAAAATTCAGAAGAGGCTGGCTCCAAGTCCCAAAAGATCATATGGGACAACTAGGTGGTGTAGGGGATAGAGTGCTGGGTCTGGAGTCATGAAGATCTGAGTTCAAATCTCATTTCAGACACTTAGGTGTATGACTTCAGGCAAATCATTTAACTTGTATTTGTAGCAGTTCTCTCATCTATAAAATTGGGATATCTCCAGAATTGGTGTGAAGATCAATTAAATAATATTTGTTACACATCTGGAATAGTGTTGGTCATGTAGTAGGTGCTATATATATGCTACCTATTATTACTAATATTAGTACATAGTTGTATTAGTGAATATTCCTGTATTTCAATCTAGCCTTAGATACTTACTAGCTATGTGACCCTAGGCAGGTCATTTAACCCTGTTTCCCTCAGTTCTTCATCTATAAAATTAGCTGGAGAAAAGAATGGCAAACCACTGCTAAGAAAACTCCAAATGGGATCACCAAGAATCAAACAAGTGAAAAAAACTACAACTGGAAAACAACAACAAAGAATTCCCACCCAGACCACAATCCCACAGGGTGAGAGATCTACCATTCTCAGAGGCCAGTCAATGTCAATACCACTGCTGCTCATAGATGAACCCAGTCCTTTGGAAAGCCATTTTATGCCTTTGGAGAGTGTTAAGTAATATTTAAACATTTTAAGGATTTGACCCCAAACCTAATTTGCTATTTACTTGATCACATTGTCTCAGAAACCCCCCTTACCTTCAAAGCATAAAAAAGTTCCAGACTTCTTTGATACAAATTGGGGGGAAGCATCATAGGAGACATTGTTGTACTGGTTGCCCCCCACAGTCCTTCAGATCTCAAGTTCATTATGTCAAGGGGCTTGTTGGACTTCATCATGGTCCACCTCACTGGCCAAGTGTGCCAGTTGTCCCTGAAAGATCCACCCACCATGGTCAGCTACCCAGAACTCAGCTACCACCTGCTTCACATTGTGTCTTTTCCTCCAATGTAAATCTCAGAATCTTCTGATTGATCTCCTTGGAAGGCACGCATATCATATTTCGTGATATAAATTTTGGAAGAAGAGTTAATATATGGCAGAATCTATATTCAAAAAGATATGGCAGCAGCTAGGTGGCAAAGTGGATAGAGCACCAGCCCTGAAGTTAGGAGGACCTGAGTTTAAATATGATCTCAGACACTTAACATTCCCTAGCTGTGTGACCCTGGGCAAGTCACTTAAATTGCCTCAGCAAAAAGCAAAAAAAAAAAAAAAAAAAAAAAAAGATATGGCTAGATTGGAACACTGGACTAAGATTAACATTGTAGTATTTAATAGCAAAAATTATGAAATCCTACCTTGAAGTTAAAAAAAAAAAAGTCAACCAATTGTATAAGGACAGGATGGGAAAGATTCAGATTAACACTAATGCACTTAAAAAAAGACTGGCAGATTTTTAGGTGCTCAAAGATGCAATATGAATTATTGATGTTAAGTAGATGCCAAAAAAATAATGCAATCTTCAACTGGATTAATAGAAGCATCATGTCCTAGTCAAGGGAGACAATAGTTCCACTGAGCTTTGTACGATTAGACCACATATGGAATACTGTGTTCAATTCTGAATGCCCTTTTAAAAAAAGGAACCCTGACAAGCTAGACTATGTCCAAAGAAAGATGATTAGGATGAAGAAGGATCTGCAAATTATGAGGAATGTTTGATAGAATTGAGAATAATTAATTAGGAAAAGAAACAATAACCATCTTTAAATATTTGAAAAGGTGTCATATGGAAGAAGAATTCTTCAACAATTAGAGCTATATTGAAATAGAATGGAAAGCTTTATGAAGTAGCTAGTAATGAGTTCACAAAAGGCATTCCAACTAGTGGGTATAGGAAAATAGCAGAGGAAACAAACCAAAAACAGTAACAGTAACAAAAACAGATGGAAAATTTTTCAGCATTACATTATAGTGTAGGGTTTTGGTGTTTAAGTAGAAATTGGATGTTACCTGTCCTAGCTGATACAATATGGAAGTCTCTCTCAGGTAGAAAGTTGGTTTTGACAGGATCTAAGGTCCTCTACAATCAAACTTTCTGGCCTTCTTTCATAATACTTCTAAACACACATTCTATGTTCTGACAAAACTAGACTATTAACTGTTGGGTCTTACCTTCAGTCACTGATGGGTAGTTGTATGGGTCATCTGTGCACTCCTTTTGATCAATCAATCAGTAAACATTAATCAAGCACCTAGTATGTTCCAGGTACTGTACAATAATTTAAACAACCTCTACTTTCAAGGAGTTAAATTCCATTGGCTATGCTGAAATTCTTCATTGCCTTCAGTAAACTCTGTGTGCTGCTACTTCTTTCAGAATGTCTTCATTTATTCTCCCCTACCCATACTTCTGCATGAAAATGATTTCTGTCTTCACAATTCTTTTTTTTTTTAATTTTGATATCAGTTGGTCTGGCTCTTTTTAAAAAAAAAAAACTTGTATTCACTTGTGTATGTGTCTGAATCCCTCTTATTAAATTAACAGTTTCCTAAGAGAAGGTATATACCCCACTCCTTCATACATTGCAATAATAGATGATTTTAAAAATGTGTTGAATTGAATTAATTTCCCTTTCATTTCTAAAATTCTAATACTTTATGATTCACAATCAACTAGCATTTCTGGAGTATAAGTGCTGTCTTTGAATGCATTTTCTAAAGCAATCACTCACAACCTTGTCCTTTCAGAGCCTTTCAATCACTCTCTTTTAGCTCATTTCAAAATGTCTCTACAATAGCAGTCATGATGTTTCTATATCTCATCAAATCCTTCCACAAACTCAATTTATTTTCAAATCAAATTTATATTTCTTATATTTATTTTAATGAATTTCCATCAATCTACCCAATATCATATCTCCTCTGGCTATCAAAGTTTAAAGCAATGTAGAAAATATACAAATACAATATTAAAATAGATTTATGTTGTTAGCAATGTAGATTGCTACCTATCCATTTTTACTTATACTGTGCACTCTGTTATATCTTCCCAAAGGTTACTTAAAGGAAATCCACAACATGTTTTCTCATGATATTGAAAAGATACAAGAATAGCCTCCTTCATTCTTACTACATGACTAATTTATTTGCTTTTTCCATCATGCATTTCCCTAATGTTATGCTTTGCTAATTCTTCTTCGAAATCATATTTGGGCTTTTTTGGTTACATTTTATAAGGAATCTTAAATAAGTTTAACATCTTAGGTAGGAAACAATTTGTTGTATTTCCTTTTTAAAAATCAAATGATAATTTAAAAAACAATTAACTAACAATAAGCATTGAATCTATAGTCTCTCCATCTTTCATGTAATTATGTGATAGTAAAGATTTGGTTCTCTATGGAATATTTTTTTGTGACTATCTACCTGTTCCATACTAATATGTTCAATGAGATTGCCTTTGATGTTGTGTAGATAATTATCATAAAAATTTATATAGTTGGTCAAGTGGGCATATAGGTTACTATATTTTCTTGACTATTTATTCATCCCCCTCCCCACTATTAATAAAGTTGGATATGTGTTCAGAACCTACCCATTTCCCTTGAGGGAACCCAATTCTTATGATTCTCATACCTTTATAACTCCTAGCATTTTTTTCTCTATATTCACTTTATCTAATCCCGTTTTTAGTGGCTAGACCTTTTAACATCCCTTAAATCATTGCTACTAATTAGTTGTGTGATTATATAAAAATAAACATCTTCCCCATTAAACCTTCCTTTCCTCTAAACTTCTCTATTTCTGGTTAAAGCACCAGCATTTTCTGTCTCTGAGATTTGTAATCTTAATCTCTTTATTGGTATCCCTGCATGTATGGATCTGACTGTGTCACTGCCCTGAACAAAAAATTTCAGTATTCTTGACTCTGGGCTAAAACATTTTAGTCTGATTTTAAAATACTCAACATTCTGCTCAATCTGGCTCCAATCTACTTTTCTAACCTAATTTCACATTATACCCTTTATTCATTCTATCCATATGGACTCTCTTGGCTCTTACTTCAATGCATTTTTACACATTGAACTCCATATTGGAATGGACTACTCATCTCTTCTAATTTAAGTCCTTATTTGTCTTCAAGGTTCAACTCAGGCATTGCTTCCTCTGTGAAACCTCTCCACCCCACTCCCAGTAACTAGCATTCTTTCCTTCCCAAATTACCTTAAATTTACTAATTTGCTTATTTGTCATCATCTCCTTCAAAAGCAATGCTAATTCCTCGATTTCAGGAAGTAACTTGTTTTTGTTTCTGTATCAGCACCTAGAACAATGCCTTGACTTATCTGACTAAAAAATGTGTGTTGAATTGAAATGAAAAATCACTTCATCATGTAGTGGAATATATTTTCTATAAGAAATGATGAGGCTAGAAAGACTTATATGAGCTAATGCTGAGGGAAGTGAGCAGACCCAGGAGAACACTGTCCATGGTAAAAGCAAGATTATGTGATGATCAACTGTGATAGACTTGACTGTTCTCAGCAATGTAGTGATTTAAGACAATTCCAATAGACTTAGGATGGAAATCTATATCCAGAGATAAAACTATGGAGATTCAATGTTAGATCAAAGCATAGTATTTTTTTTTGCTTGTTTGTTTGCTTTTTTTCTTGTGTTTTTTCCCTTTTTGGTCTGATTTTTCTTGCATAACATAATAAATATGGAAATAAGTTTAAAAGGACTGTCCATGTTTAACCTATATCAGATTGCTTGTTCTCTTAAAGAGAAAGGAGGTAAATGAGGGAGGAAGAAAAATTTGGAACACAGTCTTAAAAAATGAATGTTGAAAACCATCTGTTACATGTATTTGGAAAAATAAAATACTATTGAGGAAAAAAGTCATTTCATGTATTTGGACCTCAATTTCCTCATCTGTAAATGGAGAGTTAGAATAGCTGATCTCACATCTTGGTCTAAAATTCCTTGACTCATAACTCATACAACTTACAGGCACTTGCTTTTCCTCCTTGACTTTATGGATGATGATGTCAATAGAGATGGTAATCATTATGTATGTTTATATTGCAATGAATTAAGAAATGCATATAGACATTTAGAGGTTGCTGGTTGGCTTGTAACTAACTGCTATTTGCCCAAAGGGACCTGTTTATCACTCTGCTTTTTGGCCCAAATATCTGTGTCTGAAGTCCATCTTCTGTTACCATGTATGGCACTGTCCTGCCTACATCCTCAGACTCTTAGCAGCACACATCTTTACCACATCTTTTGAAATTATGCTTCAATATTTCCTTAAGGCATATCACTCTGCTTGTCGTATTACAACTTACTACATGGCAGTTCACCTTACACAATCTTAGCTTTTCCTCAGAGCTTAAATGGGAGGTCAGTAGCTCAGGAAGTCTTTTTTTAAGGGAAAAACTGATCATTTTTTTTTCTTTTTCAAATAGGAAAAAATATGTTGAGATTGTAGTTCTCTAAGAAAAGAGTTAAGAAGTATATTAAAGTCTAGTTTGATTTATATTAGAAAGCATTTTATCATTTTAATATTAGAAGGACTTTGTGAAATTCACTGAAAATTAACAGTTCCTACTTGGAGCATATATATAGACAATATAAATGGGTAGAAAGACCACTGATTTTGTAGTCAAAAGAACTGGGTTCAATTCATACTTTGATACTTAGCAGGTGATGATCAAGAAAAAATATTTCTGAGTTATTATGTCCACCTATTAAATGGGGATAATTCTTTTACTGCTAACTTCATAGGGTTGGAAAGAAATACCTATAAACCTTAACATACTGTATAATTTTCAGTTGCCTTTATTATATATAGAGAAAAAAAATACCATGTGTTTTGCTTTACAAAATGCATCAATCAATGTGCATTTATTAAGTATTAAGTACAAGCCAAGCATTATGTTAGAATAAATTCCTAAGATGTTTTGATGATATCTTTGTAATTGTAAGATGATAAAATTATATGCACATATATATATGTGTGTACACACATATCTGTTTATATACACAGTATATGTATATATTCACACATACATATACTCTATGTAATTATATATATACTATATGTGTATATATGTGTATAGATAGATAGCTTGATTATATTGGGTAAGCTAACTAGTTAAAGACCTATAATAGAGTCTTTGATAAAGCAAATTTTTATTTTTAATATAACTCGGTCACTCTAACATCTTTTGTTATTGTTTATGTTTTCATTTTGGATTTTCTTAAAGCAGTTTATACCTGCACATTATTTAGTATTTAATATTTGTTCTCTTACTTTATTATTAGGATTCCTACATGAATAATCTTTGCAGATTTTTCAGTGGAATTACCCTGAAAAGAGCTGCCATTGTCCACTTTGCAGAGGCAATGGGGACCTGTTGACATGTACCCGTGGCTAACCCTGCAGAATATAAATCTGTTTTCCTAGTCATATTAACAAACACAGCAGAGGAATGTTGGCAGCAGCATCTCTGGGCTCAATGGACAATGGTTTTCAGTCCTTTATCTGACCTTTCTGGTCAGCATGGCGCCTCAACTCAAAGATATCAGGGAAAGGAAAAGCCTGCAATACCATTGAGTCCACTTCTCAGGGTAGGGCAGGAGACAGAAGCAACCTGATCTGTTCCTTTCAGGCTCTGGGGAAAAGCACACTGGCAATCTCTCATGCTTGTGCCTGGAGTCAGTATTCTGGGACCCTTCAATGGCATCATCCAAAATACCCATTTTCCTACCTTGGCTCTCTCCTTTCATTCTTTTTTCCCATTTGTGGACTTGGGGACAGTTAGGGGACGGGGATGTATGATTCATAAAATCTTACCTTTTTTTCCTAATTAAAGATTTAAAACATATACATATCTTGATTTTCTTTATAGTTAATCCAGCCCTACTGATAATATTGCCAAGTACGTAACTGGAAAGATTGATTGGTGACCCCAGTTCACAATCCCTCAGGTAAGGAGAACTTGGTATAGCATAGGGACAATGGGAGTAAAGCTTTTGGACATGTAGGATGTAGTGAAGAATATTTTTTTCACTTAATAGTTATTTTTTACAATTACACATAAAGTTTTCAACATTCATTTTTGTAAGATTTTGAGTTCCAAATTTTTTTCTCCCTCCTTTTTTTCCCCTCCCTTCTCCCCAAGACAGGAAGCACTCTGATATAAGTTGTACATGTACAATCATTTAAAACGTATTTCCATATTAGTCATGTTGTGAAAGAAAAATCAGAACAAAAAGGAAAAACTACAAGAAAGAAAATACAAAAAAAAAAAGTGAAAATAGTATGCTTTGATCTGCATTTGGTCTCCATAATTCTTTCTCTGAGCGTAGATGGCATTTTCTATCACAAGTCTATTGGAATTGTCTTGGATCATGAAGAATATTTTAAAGACACCCAGGCATACCTTTCCCCAATACTGTGCCATTCAAAGGGAATTCTAAGAAACTACTTCAGTTGTCGGATTGCCCTGGCACTCACGTGCTAGGGAAGGAACAGTCCTTTCTGAATAAGAACTTAGGGGAGGCTATAAAGCAGGCACATACAGTGCCAGGTGCTGAAAACCCAGCTTCCGCTGTGGACCAAAGGGCATTCTTTTATGTGTTACTGCACAAAGGTTGTTGGTCCCAGACCAGTCTTCCCAACCGCACCCATACATCAAGATCCTGATCACTTTCTAGGAAATAAATAAAGGACAGCAAATACATGTGTTCCTACACATCAAAATGCTTCTCTTCTCTAGATCAAACAAGATTTTCTTTAGAGAGATCAATGAGTTAGAAAAGACCACAGGGTCAGTCAGTGTGTACCCATTCACATTCTGTGAATTTCTAAATTAGAACTCTCTTTTTAACTCATTGAAATTTGGGGGAGAGAGAGAAACACAATGGCCCCAGCTCAGCTAGTAATAGTCAAGACTTCTGCTTAGAAATGGTAAAAATCTTCAGAAAATCTCTCTCAAAGGGCAATAAGGGAGTCTTCTGATTATCTGAATAAACAATAGATGAATTATTCTATGTCTCCCCCTGGTACTGTTATCAAAGAAAACTCACTGATGGCACTGATTCAAGTTTGATAAAGGCATTTCTTAAAGCATGAAGAAGAAAAGATGGCTAAGTTCAAAAGTGAATATGAAACAGAGGTCAGAGTGCCCTTTGATGGCAAAGGGAAACCTTCTATTATCCACCTTATCACATTAACATCGATTTTCTCCTTTGATGATCACTGCCAATTCAGTTTAAGTGAAACAGTGCCAAACACAGTGCTCTAAGGAGAAGAATAAACTCTAATATCAGGCATTGTTCCATAGTGTTTAAAGTCAAGTAAAACAGATAAAGAGAGGAAGGATGGGA
>JAJPUD010003481.1:9281-37952 GCA_023553655.1 Myrmecobius fasciatus
TCTCTCTCTCTCTCTCTCTCTCTCTCTCTCTCTCTCTCTCTCTCTCTGTTTTAATTCAATTCAAATATAATGGGAATTTTTGAATTTTAATTTTCTTTAATTATACCTGTAAGTTTTGGTTAATATTAATGCATTCCATGGGATGTGAAAATTTACTTAGAGCCTTCAACATTCCTTAGATAAGAAACCAGAGGAAGAATCTCAACTGAACCTGACTTTTGGTGACATGTAAATCCTTCTCCTCATTCAGTCTATTTGGCAACCCTCTGAATTTAGTTTAAATCTGTAACCTGACTCAGTTTACCTATAGTTTGTTTGACTAGATTTGTTTCCTTAGGAGATACATGAGACTATGACTCTGTTTTATTAAGTTTGTTTAAATTTGATGACATTGAAGGAAGCTTGGGACTCTGGATCTATCCTTTATGGCCTAAGAGGAATGTACAAGATGGTAATACATAACTTAATTATTTTTTCTGTCACTCTGATGTTACTCTGCTTATTAGAGGATTTGTAAGACCCTTAATAGGGTTTTGGTTTTATCTAAAGCCTGAAAATATGCTTGAACATAATAATAAAAGTCTAGGGTTTTACCTCTATAATTTTTATATTGTGGCAAATATATTTTGACACCAATCACCTTGCAATGAACTCAAGGAGATATTTCTTAGGTGACCCAAGCAACAAATATTTATTAAGTACTTATGACTGTGCAAACTACCTAGTCCATTCATTCATTTCTTGATTCAAACAACATGCATATATTAAATGCCTACTGTTTGAAATGTATTGTGAAAAGCCCCGTGCATGGCTCTGAGTGATACACCTAGTTCATCTCTTCCTTCCTCCCCTCTTATCTTCCTTCTTTTTTTCTCTGCTTGCCACTAGATTTTATTTCTCAGGGCCCACTTGATGCAGAGTCCTGTGCTAGATTCTGGATGAGCTAAAAAGTTTAGATAAAACTTAGCCTGATTTCAAAGTTTAGTGGAAAAGGAAGAGAGCAATAGTAACCTCAGCTCCTGAATAGTCTACCTACTGGCCTGACAGCCTGATAATTTTTTTGGCCTGCTTTGGAATATCAAAATACATAAAGCTATAGCACAGGGCAATGAGGATGGAGAAGTTTTGCTAAAGCTCGAGTATTCATTGTGGCTATCACTGGTTATTGCTTCTGTCTGGTAGAAGTGTCAAAGCCGATTATTCCACTGGAGGCAAAGTCTGAACACTTCAAATAAGTTAGTGAATTATCAAATCTGAGGGGAATAGGAGACTGAAATACCCTGCAGGTTACAGGAACATTACCCAGCTAATCCTCTTGAAGATGGATGACCTGCTTCTTTTGGTGTTTAGGTTTTGAAATTTCCTTTCTTCTTCATAGAGGAAAAAATGGGTTTTATCTGAGGCTGGTAAAAGTGGTGGAGACCTCTGGCAGCTTCATTTAGCAGAAAGTGATGGTATTGTGCTCTCAGGTCTGCCTATATATATAATCTAGCGGCTAAAAACATCATCTCTTATGCCTGGGACTCTTTTCTCTCCTAGATCACTTGGTTGAAGGAATTAGGGCAGATCCAGGCTATTGGATTCAGGCCCCTGAAAAAAGCAGATTCTTTTGACTAGGAGGGAGTGGTATAGCGACTAGGCAGTACAATGGACAGAGTACTGGCTCTCCAGTTGAAACCTATCCCTGGACTTACTTTCTGTATAACCATGGCAAATTCTTAAAATTAAAAAAAAATTCATTACGAAGTTAATTACAACAGGACAAAAAGAGAGAGAACATTTCCATGCACATAGCACAACATAAAAAGAGGATTCAATATAAAACCATGAATTTCCATTTCACAGTTTACTTTTTTTTGAAAAACTATATTATTAATACTTTGCATCAATTTCTTTTTTTAGTACTTCATTTTATTTTATTTATTTTTTGATTAATGCTGTTTATTTTCAAAACATATGCATAATTTTCAACATTCACTTTTGTAAAACCTGTGTTCCAAATTTTTTTTCTTCCTTTCCCCCTCCCCCTCCCTTAGATGCCAAGTAATCCAATATATTTATACACATGCAATTCTTCTATACTTATTTCCACAATTATCACGTTGCATGCAGATCAAAAAGGGAAAAAATGAGAAAGAAAACAAAAAGCAAGCAAACAACAATAAAAAGGAAAAATACTATATTGTGATCCCCACTCAGTTCCCACAGTCCTCTGTCTGGGTATAGATGGCTCTCTTCATCACAAGACCATTGGAACTGGCCTGAATCATTTCATTGTTGGATAGAGCCAAGTCCATCAGAATTTATCATCACATAATCTTGTTGTTGCTGTGAACACTGTTCCCTTGGTTCTACTCACTTCAATTAGCATCAGTTCATTTAAGTCTTTCTAGGCCTCTCTGAAATCATCCTGCTGATTATTTCTTATAGAACAATAATATTTCATAACATTCATATACCATAACTTATTCAGCCATTCCCCAACTGATGGGCACCCCCTCAGTTTCCAGTTCCTTGCCACTACAAAAAGGATTGCTACAAACATTTTTGCACATGTGGGTCCTTTTCCCTTTTTTTATGATCTCTTTGGGATACAGGTCCAGTGGAGACACTGCTGTTTCAAAGGGTATGCACAGTTTGATAGCCTTTTGGCTATGCATCATTTTCAAAGCTACCCTGCTTTTCTGTGCTTCCTTCTAAGTTTTCTTTTGTTCTCTCTTTTTTCCCCTTCCTCCTCACCCTATCCAATAGAAAGTTACCATTAGACATAGATATGTGTTTGTGTGCATGTGTGTGTAATATATCTATATCTATATTTATATATCTATATATCTGAGAAGTTTCCCTAACTCTCTTTGATCAGTTCTTTAGTCTGAAGTCTCTCAGTAATTATTTTTATTCATTCTTCATTTTAGCTCCCCAATGTCCCTTTGCATCTTCTCTGTTAGGACTTGCTGAAAATCTCCCCAATGTGGGGAGGGGTGATTGTCCTGCCAATTTTTATTTCTTACTCATAATCCCCTTAGGTACTTTCCACTTCTCCCCCTACCTCCTGCCCTCTGACAGCTCTGCTTGGAATGAATGATTAATGGATATCTCTCATTTTACACTGCCAGAGGGGATAAGAGTGAGAAAGCTGAATGAATGGAAATGAAGCCTTAACCTACTCACTGGGGTAGAGTTATTTTATTATTATTATTATTTTTTTTAGTAAAGTTTAGCAATGTTTTGGGGGCATTATAGAATACTTGTAGAGATCCTTCTGTGGTCACTCATTTGATGAATTTTCAATTAGAATTTTTAAAATTTATTTCACCACTATGAGAAACATTACAACACTTTGCAGTGATTCTAAGCTGCTGGTTGCTACCAAAGCCCATATTTTTATTACCACAGTTTTCTCAGTGATGCTATATAATCATGAATCAAGGAACAAAACAAATTTTAGAAGAATCAAAAACTTCAGGAGATCCAAAGGGAAATGGAGAAATTCATAGTAGGTGAAGGTAGGCTGTAGTGTATTATTCACATATGGAAATTTGAATAGAAGATATCATCAAAGATGTTCCTTGGTTCACAGTTTTCTTAAGAAATTTAAAATATCTCCTATTAGCCAAATGAGCAATAGAAGACTAGCCATAGAGTCAAAATGCAGGGTGTAATGTATAGAAGGCTAGCAATGGAGTCAAGAAAACTCAAATTCAAATTCCACTGGTAACATATACATGACTTCGGATAAATCACTTAATCTCCTAATATTCCGGATACTCTCTTAAGACAATAGATTTCAGAAAAGTTCCTGATCTTGATTGGTAGCTCCTCAGCAGGAGCTGTCTGCATCTATCAAACCACAAATCTGCAGCCAGAAGCATATCAGACATTATGCTAGGTGTTGGGGATACAAAGAAAAATGAAAAAGTTCCTTTCAAGGAACTTATCTATACTAAGGAGGATGGTTGGAAAAGGAAGTGGGAAGAAAAATGATTTATTTTTAGATAAGTAAATAACATATATGTGTTTATGTAATATATATGTGTGTGTATGTGGGTACATATTGATAAATAGTAATTTGGTGGGGAAAGGAAGGGCCTTAAAAAGTGTGGATGCTCAGAAAAGGCTTTATATAAGAAGTAGCATCTGAGCAGCGACTCAGAAGAAGGTATTCTAAGATATGGAGCTAGTATGTAAACGTTATACCTATATCTAGAAAATAATAAAAGAGCCATATATATTTAGTCTTAGCACGTTGAGCAGATCCTCTGTGAAAGATTTCCATGGTTGATTGGTTAATGCCCTTCATTCTCAAAGAGGACCAAAAAGGCACTCCAATGTTGTAGCCAAGGTACGATGTTTCCAACTATGGCTGATAAGCTCCATGTGAGCTTGGATGCCTCTGCCACAGGTCAGCCACAAATAGTTCACATGAACATTTAAAGTGGAAATGTCTTTAAATTTGTGCATCTTGTATTTCTTTTGACCCACTGCAATTCTGTTTTGCTTATAGAGCACGGTGCCTTCTTTGATGGGGGCACACTATGCTGGGTGGTCCTGTGCTCCTGTCTCTTGCAATTGATTCCAAAATTCTTCATAGAGATTTGGACAAGCATCTCAAAAAAGATAAGCTGGAATAAATGAGTTGTGATAAAGATGTTAGGTCCCCTGAAAAACTGATGTATTAACAAGGATATGGCATGACAGTTTCATAATGGAAAGTAAGGTCATTCAGTCAATATTTTGTTTATATTATTTATGTATATGTTCGCTCCTTAAAGCAAACTTCCTTAGTTTGTCTTTGTATCCCAGTGCATAACATACCTAACACGTGTTGTTGATCCCAGTTTGTTAAACTGTGGGACGCAATCCCATATGGAGTCTCATAACTTAATGTGGGGGTTGTGAAATTATGATTTATTATCAGTAAATGTTTGATTTGTATATCTATTATATATATATATATATGTATATATATATATATATATATACCTGAGGTTTATGTAAAAATTTCTCAGGCATATTTCCTAGCTGTGTGACCATGGGCAAGTCACTTAACTCCAACTGCCTCAGGGGAAAAAAATTCTTGGGCAAAATCATGAATAGAAAAAAATCAAGAAGCCCTGGTTTAGTGGATCAATTGTGTCTGATTCTTCATGACCTTGTTTGAGGTTGTTTGTTTGTTTGTTTGTTTTTTGGCAAAGATACAGGAGTGGTTTGCCATTTCTTTCTCTAGCTTATTTTGCAGATGAGGAAACAAGGCTAAGTAACTTACTCAGGGTCACACAACTGAGTGTCTGAGGTTGGACTTAGCTCAGGTCCTACTGTCTCTAGGACTGGCACTGCTTCCTCCTGGCAGCCTCTACTTATTCACTTGTATAATAGGTACTCAACAAATATTTATTGAATTGAATAGAAAGGTACTGAGCATCTATAACTCTGAGGAGTTGAGGGAAGTTTTTCTAAAGGCAAAGTGAAACAGCAGTTGTAAATCAGTATAGTACCAGTAGATGACAATGGTGGAAACTTTTCAGAGAATATTTTGGTAGAAACAAGATGTAGGGGTAGAGTAGGATTTGACTCTTACTCTCGTTTCCTTATGATTTCAGAAGAGAGAGGACTGGTATATTCCTGGCTCTTTGGATTTTCATAATTTTCTACTGGACCTTTTCCCCTTGTGGAGAGGGGCAGTGTTAGAGGATGATCTTTTAAAGAGTTTAATACATATTTTCCTATTTTTTTGTGGTTGTTATTCAGTCCTTTCAGTCATGTCTGCCTCTGTTGACTCTGTTTGGGGTTTTCTTGGCAAAGATACTGAAGTGGTTTGCTATTTTCTTCTTCAGCTCATTTTACAGATGAAGAAACTGAGGCAAATAGGAGTAAAGGACTTGGCCAAAGTAATATGGGGAGTTATTGTTAGGGTAGGGAATAGAACATTCAAGTTTTCTCAACTCTAGCCCCAGAACTGCCTCAATACTGCTGCTTTTCTTAGAAGTGTAGACATAACAGGGTTGGTCTTTAATGTCTAGTAGTCAATGGGAAGCATTTCTAAATGCCCTGAACTGGAGTCTGTGAGAATTGTGGTTAGGTATTAGGGATGAGGATAATAATATGAATGAATGAATGAAAAAGCATTTATTAAGTGTTTATTATGTAGCAAGCACTGTGCTAAACTCTTGGGATATTGCTATAAAATCACAGACAATCTCTGTCTTCTAGGAGGAAGAGATACATAGAAAGGAGAATGGAAGCCATGCAAGAGCACTTTCTTCTAGAAAGTTATAGGACTCTTGGGCTATATGGGAGTAGATTGACTACCCCATCCAGGAAAAATGGAAGAGTTGATTTGACCATGGTTGAGGCAGTGGAATAGGAAACTATAGAGTAAAGTGGTTGGAGAAGAGGAAGGAAAATGAAGGAAGCATGCCTGGGCTTTCCTTAAATCATGGTCCAGAAGAGGCTGCCATGATAAACAAAGGATTTATGATTTTTATTTTATTTTATTTTTTATTTTATTTATTTGCTTTTTTTTTTTTTTTTGCTGAGGCAATTGGGGTTAAGTGACTTGCCCAGGGTCACACAGCTAGGGAATGTTAAGTGTCTGAGATCAGATTTGAACTCAGGTTCTCCTGACTTCAGGGCTGGTGCTCTATCCACTGCACCACCTAGCTGCCCCTGATCTATGATTTTTAAAAACTCTTGGTGTGGTAATGATTACCACTATATAAATGGAAAGAGCAATCACCACAAAAAAGCTCAAAAGTAAATGTCAACAAGAATAAGTGTGACTCCAAAGAAGTTATGGGAAGTTTGGATTTTCAAGCCTTTTTAATGTCAGTTTTGCTTATTTTCCCACTTTTTTTCTTTATAAATATTATTTATTATAAGGGATAGTTCTCTGGGAAAGGATGGGGAAGTGATACTGGGGGAAATTCTGAAGATGGAAAAACAAACAATATTAATACAAATTTAGGGGCAGCTAGATGGTGCAGTGGATAGAGCACCAGCCCTGAAGTCAGGAGGACCTGAGTTCAAATCTGGTCTCAGACACTTAACACTTCCTAGCTGTGTGACCCTGGGCAAGTCACTTAACCCCAATTGCCTCAGCAAAAACAAACAAACAAAAAACCCTACAAATTTATTTTGAAAACAAATTTCATAACAAATGGTGTGGAAATTCCCTTTCCCAACATAGTTCTCATACTCTTTATGACTTATCAGATGAATCCTAGAAAGTTGTCTGAGGACCACAGGGATCAAATGACTTGCCTAACCAACCAACCAACCAATAAATCAATCAGCAAGTACTTATTTAATATGTCATTACAGGGTGAGCCAAGTTGTAAAGGGCTTTAAGTGCCAAACAGAAGAATCTGTACTTGATCTTCTAAGTATAATAAGGATATTTTGAACTTTATTGAGCAGAGAAATGCCATGAGCTGGACTGAGTTTTAGGAAGAATAATTTGGCAGTTATGTGGAGGATGGATTGAAAAGGAGAGATATCTAGGCAATAAGAATAATTACTGAAAAAGTCTGGATCAGAGTTGATGAGGTTCTCAGCTAGGGAGGTAGCCTATGAATAGAAAAAGGGGGACAAATGTGAGAGATGTTGTGGGGCAAGATTGATAAGATTTGGCAACTAATTGATTTTTGGAATAAGGTAAAGTGAAGAATTGAGGATGGTTCTGAAGTAATCTTAGGTGCTTAATGTGATAGTGACAATCTTTCAAGTAATAGAAAAGATTAGAATAAGAGTTTGTTGAAGGGAAAAGACAGTGAGCTCTGTCTTTTTATATAAAGTTTGAGATGCTAACAAATATTTCAGTTTGGGATATTTGATGGGTATTTAGTGATGTGAGAATGGAGTTCAGGTAAGAGACTAAATCTGAGAATCATTTATATAAATATGATAAATAAACCTATGGCATCTTATGAGAACCAAGTGGTTCACTACTCAGTCATTTTATTTGAATTTTAATCTTTTAGATTCCAAATCCAACAATAACACTTGTTATTCTCATTGCATTGATATAGTACTTTTAGGTTTGTTTTATATATATATAGTGTTATATTCATTATTTTGTTTTGATCCTCACAATATTCCCACATATCACTTAGTACAAATATCGTCACCACATTTTATTGCTAAGAAATACTTATTACAACAAATATTATTACATTTTATAGATTAAGAAAAAATGATTTGCCTAGAATCACACAGCTTGGAAGAGGCAAAGTTAAAATTTGAATCCAAGTCTTCTCATTCCAAGTCTGGTGGTTTTTTCCTTTTTTTTCACTATAATACAGTTGTCTACAGGCAAGAAGGAGAAGATAGATGAGTAGAAAAGATAGAATAAAATATCTAGAGTATTGTAGGGAAAAGAGTACTTGGAAAATCTGGATTCAGATCCTATCTGTGGCACTGATTGGGGATAATGATCACTTTTGTTCTTTAGGACTTAGTTTTCTCAAATATAAAACTGATGTGTTTGAAAATATATTAGATCAGGAAGCAGAAGATCTAGGTATGAATTTCAGTATTGCTATTTACTGTCTGTGTAACTTTGGGAGTTTTTTTTTTTTTTCAATCTTTCTTTTTCTCAATTTCTTCATCTGAAAAATAAAAGGGTTGGACGTGATTGTTGAAGTCCTTCCTGACTCCATGATTCTGTTATGGATGGATGTGGGGTAAGAGGTGGAATCTAAATTCCAGGAGAGAATTCAGAAAACCAGACTTTGGCACAGTCTTGGGACAAGTTATTATGGTTGTATTCCATTAAGCAGCTCCATCAAATTTAAGAATCTAGGTTTAGAGAAACCTGAAGTTTTTTTTTTTTTTTTTTTTGGTGAGCAAGCCTGCTGTAATCTTCAAATCGCCTCCAGCTCCCCCCACCCCCAAGCTGAAATGGGTTGGAAATGACCTCTTCAAAGCTGACTGGGAAAATCTTCAGGATGCCAGGCCAGTGGGCTTGATTCCCAGGGTAGCAGGCAGATGCTATTTCTTTCTGCCATGGAAAATTACAGAAAGTGTAGGTGCTTTGAAAGCTTTGGAAGCAAGGGCCTGAATCCCCCTGAAGGAGGAGAGCAGTTTCAGGGAATTCACTCTTTACAGGAGGTCAAATGCTTGACATAATCCATAATGAGAAAAAAAAAAAAAATCAGTCTCCAAAAAGGGAATGAAAGAGAAGGGAAAAAAGGTAGAAAGTGTAAATCCAAAGCATCTGAGTGGGGGTGGGAAGTTCTCTCAAATGGACCTCCAGCCACAGATTCCAAAGTCCTGCAACAAAGCCAGCATGGAATGTGAAACTTAATCACTTGGTGGAGTAATGCCCTATGTATTTTTTTATTTTTATTTTTTTACTTTCCATCCCAGTTTTGGAGGCCCTGGGGATCTGTAACACACTGGAAAATCCCAGTTTCCCAAGAGGCTGTTTCAGATGCCAGTGGTTCAGCTCCTGGGTGAGTCAGGGTATTTAACCCAGCTCCCTAAGACCTTTAGTTGAATCCATAGAATGATGGAATTTTAGTCCTCAATAGATCCTCAAACAGATCCCTTAGTAAACCTTCAACCCCCCCTTTCTATTTTATGAGTGAATCCTGCAGATGTGAATAGATTCCCTATAGGTAACAGCAACAACAATAACAACACCTATATAACTGGTTAAAGTTTTCGAAGTTTACATGTTTCCTCATTTGATCCTTACAACAATCTTGGGAAGTAGGTGCTGCTATTATCCCCATTTTACAGGTGCAGAATTTGAGACCCAGAGAGCTTAAGTGACTTGGCCAGAATCACATAGCTTAATCATCAGAAATGCAAAAAGTGTCCCCCACCCTTAAGGAGTTCACATTCTAATGGGGGAGTTAACATGCAAATAACTATGCACATTCATGATTTACATAGATATTTGTGCAAATGGAAGGTAATTATGGAGGGAAGGGATTCTTTGTAGGAAAGAGTAACAATATTAGTTTACTTTAGGATGTAGCTGAGACTAGACCCTAGATTTACAGTATAATAGAAATAGGAATTAGTTGCATAATTATCATTTAATATAGGTCTATTAATTAAAGATTAGATAGAGCACTGATACTGGAATCAGAAAGACTCATCTTCATGAATTTAAACCTGGCTTTAGACACTAGCTATGTGATTCTGGGCAAGTAGCTTAACCCCATTCGCTTCAGTTTCTTCATCTGTAAAATGAACTGGAGAAAGAAATGGTCAGTCACTGCAATACCTCTGCCAAGAAAACCCCTTAATGAGGTCATGAAGAGTTGGCCATGACTGAAGTGACTCTAACAACAGCCACAAAATATTAATTGAGCTTAACTTCTCAACCTCACTTTCCTTATCTGTAAAACATGGTTAATAATAAGTAAAGTACTTAACTCATTGAATTATGAGCATCAAATAAGAAAATGTAAAGTGTCTTAAGGTTTACAAATCAAAATGAATTAATTTCTACCATTATAATATTAATTTATTAACTATATTATTTACACAATTGCACTGTTAATATAGTTGTATTGATTGTATCATTATATATCTTTATACTAATAAAAAAGTTAAATTAATAATAGCTAACATTGATATAGCACTTACAATGTACCAGACATATGCTAAGTGATTTATAATTATTATCTCATTCGATCCTTACAATGATCCTGTGAGATAGGTGCTATTATTATCCCCATTTTGCAGATGAGAAAATTGAGGCAATCAAAAGATAGGAGACTTGCCTGGAAGGTCACAGAGCTAATAAATATCTAAATCCAGATTTGAACTCAGGAAACTTATCTTCCTAATTTTAGGACTCACACTCTAGTCACTGAGTTACCTAGAGGCCTCCATTCCCCCTCCCCCCTCCCCCCAACCCTATAACATAGTTATGTTGCTTGCATAGAATTGGTGATGGTGATGATGATGATGATGCTGGTGGTGGTGGTGGTTTGATGGTTACAGAAATCATCATCATAATGTCTGTCATATGGAAAGCAGTATGATGGTTCCAAACCCACTTTTATAAGCCCAAGATGGGAAAAGTATGGCTAGATAAACAACAGCTGGTCTGGGAAAGATCTGGGATTTTGATCTCTTGGGAGGTCACTTGTAATTCAATGTGGCAGCTCCAAAGGCCAATGTGACCCTAACCTTAATTGAGGAGCATAGAGATCAGAATGAGGGAAGTGGTAATCCTGATGTGTTCTGCCCCAGTCACAGGATTGTGTCAATCCTAGATGTATTTTGGGAAGGATCTTAATAAACTGGGGATATCAAGAGTAGAGCAGTCATGTTGGAGGAGGACCTTAGATTCATTTCAAAAGAGGAAGGAAACTGGGACTGTTGTATTTGGAGAATAGATTGGGCAGGGAATAATCCTAGCAGCTCTCAGATATTTGAAGGATTATTAGATGGAAGAAGGATACGATTTGTTCTGTTTGGTCTCTTAAGAACCCGGAAGAACAAGGAATAGAAGGGAGAAGCTACAGAGAGACACATTTAAGCTTGATATCAGGAAATGCTCCCTAAAAATGCCCTACTGGGGCGTAGAATGGGCTGCCTTGGGAGGTAGCCTCTTATGCTCTTTATGCACATATCTTCAAATGACCTATTGTATATATTGTAGATTCCTGTTCAAATGAGAAAACATTTGTATGCTCTTCAAACCTTAAAGCACTGAATAAATGCTAGTTGTTGTTGTTGTTGCTTTTGGTGTTCTTATTTAGGTATGAGTTGGACAATGTGACCTCTGAGGTTCCTTCTAGCTCTGAGGTTCTATGGGATTCTGAGAAATTCTACAGTGAAAAGAACTATGGTTTAGGAGTCAGGCTCAGCTCTTCTGACAATCACATGTAACTTCTACTTTTATTTTTGGTCATTACCAAGGGTTTAAAGCATCCCACCTATTCCAACATAAAACCTTGTTGAACAACTTGGTGTATCCTTAAAGGTTCAGACTAAGAATCATGTCATTTGGGGAACCCTTCCCTGATAGCCTTCTTTGGAAGAAAGTTCCTTTCCTGTGAGTTCTGCAAGCATTTTCTATCAGTCCTTTAGATGATAAGCTTCTCCATTAGATTCTTGAGAACCAGGATTGTTTTTCTGCCTCTTTTTGTATCCCCAGTGCTTAGTACAGTGCCAGGCACATGGAATTGCTGTCATTTTTCAGTCCTTTCAATTGTGATACCATTTGATTCCATTTGGAGTTTTCTTAGTAAAGGTACTGGATTGGCTTTCCATTTATTCTCTAGCTTATTTTAGAGATGAGGAACTGAGGCAAACAGGGTGACATAGGGTCACCCAGATAATAAGTGTCAATTTGAACTCAGGAAGATGAGTCTTCCTGACTTCAGTCTCACTGATCTATCTCCTGTGCCACCTAGTTACTCACACCAGTCACACAGTAGGCTCTTAATAAATGTTTATTGCTTGATTGTTTTAAGTACTTGCTATTTTCAAGTCCAGTGACAATATAGTTTTTTGAGAAAAAAATGCCAAGTTCAAATTCTGAAGACTGCTATCTTTAGGTTTGATAAATTTTGTTATCTATGAAGTTTCCTCTCTCTGACACTCAGATTCCTTCTCTATAATACAGAAACAATAATATCTATACTTTCAATCTAAGTATATGAAAGGAATAAACTTGTATTATTGTTATTTTGTGTATGATCTTATTGTTATTTAGTATCTCCAAGATTGTATTACTGTTTTGCGCCAATATAATTGTATGATTGTTATTTTGTATCAGTATGATGATATCGTGATTTTGTATCAGTAAGATTGCATTATTTTCTATCAGTATGGTTATATGATTGATACTTTGTATTAGTATGATTGCTTATTGTTATTTTATATTATTTATAATTTATGGAAATGTCTCCTTTACTTTACAATACTGCTTATTCTTTGAAAGTACAAATTTTTTTCTTTATCAGTGCCCAGTCCTTAGTAGGTCTTCCATTGAATGAATGATTGGAATTTAATTGGTTAATTCACTTCCTCTCCCAGGGCTTTAGATTATTTATCTCTTAAATGTGAGAGCTAAACCAAATGTTGCTTTCCCATTTTAAAGTTTTATGTTTCTAGGTTATTTTGGATGTCTTAGCCTGACCTCAACTAATTGTTTTACTGTACTTCACTTCATTTCCTTTCAAACACTCTCTAGGCCCTATGAAGGGGAAAGGAAAGATATAAGCATTTACATAGCACCTAGTGTGTGGCAGATAGTGTGCTAAGTGCTTTACAAAAGTTGTTCAATCATTTTTTAGTTGTGTCCAACTCTTCGTGACTCTATTTGGGATTTTCTTGGCAGAGATATTGGAATGGTTTGCCGTTTCTTTCTCTGGTTCATTTTTAGAGATGTGGAAACAGAATTAAAGTGACTTGCCCAGGATCACACAGTTAGTAAATTTCTGACACCAGATTTAAATTCAGGAAGTTGAGTTTTTCTTGATTTCAGGCCACTATTGCACTACCTGAGAACTACAAGTTGAAAACCACAGGATATGAATATGAATAAGTCTCTGATTTTAACAATAAGTCTCTAGTGAAGACGGAGACAATAAGAATGATGTTTCCAACTCCTTTTTCATTTCTCTGTATACTTACATACTTTACTTTCTCCTAATCAACAATTACATCTAGATAGAAGGATGTGCTGATAAATATTTAACTCTCTTTTAGGTTCTTTCCCCTATCCCCAAAATGTATACTCAAACATAGTTTTAAGTGAAATCTGATCATTAACACTTTCTCCATAACATTAAATCTAGATAATTAACAAAACAATAAAGCAAGTCATGATTTTTGAAGTGTTAATACTCACAATGAACATTTTAACCATTAGCTTTTGAGATCTAGTTGAACGATCTCCAGCATTATAAAATGACTAACCAGTCAGGATAGACATTTAAAAAAAAAAACAAAAAAACAAACAAAAAAAAACAATTCCAATATTTTATTCCCCCCCCTCTGTTTTACATGTAAAAAAATTTTTTTTAACATTTGCTTTTAAAAAAAAAATAGAGTTCCAAATTCTCTTCTCCCTTTCCTCCCTATCTCCCGGAGACAGCAAGCAATCTGATAAAGTTTATACATATCCAATCATATAAAAATATTTCCATGTTAGTCATTTTGTGGAAGAAAACTCAAACCAAAAAATTCTAAAGAATAAAGAAAGAAGGAAAGTGAAAAATAGTATGCTTTGGTCTGCATTCAGAATCTTTTTTTTTTTTTTTTCCTGGAGACAAATAGCATTTTTCATCATAAATCCTTTGGAATCATTTTGGATCACTGTATTGCTGAGAATAGCTGTTATTCACAGTTGATCATCATATAATATTGGTGTTATTGTACATAATGTTCTCCTGGTTCTGCTCACTTTATTCTGCATCAGTTCATGTAAGTCTTTCCAAGATTTTTTGAATCATCCTGCTCATCATTTCTTATGTACTAAGCACTGGGAATATAAAAAAGTCAAAAGATCACCCTTGCCTTCAAGAAGTTTACAATCTAACAGGATTCTACTATTTTGCAATCATATACCAGGTTGTCATTCTTGCTCTGTATATGCCCTTAGTGCCCAATTCTGGGGTCTGTCTAGGGGAGAAGGAAAAGAGAAAGGGAGAATGTTCATTTAGAGTGGAGTGGGGTGAGATTGGAGGGTCTGTGAAAAGATAGAAGGATGTGTGGTGAGAGTGGTAAGAGGACTGTGAAAGAAGAGGAAGGAAAATAAACTTCAATAGAGGTAATATGATATAGTAGAAATGATATATTTTTAGAGTTGGAAAACCTGTATTCTCCTTCTTACTGCCTGCAAGACACTGTACAAATCATTTCTTTTCTGTGGACTGTGGATTTCAATAACAATAAAGTGTGGAATGAGGTGATATTTTAGGTTTCCTTCCTAATCTAACAGCCTATGTTTGGGTATAGGACACAGTGACCAGCAATTTCTCCTTCTCTCTGTATTCTGCTAGACCATCATCTTTACTCTGGTTATATTCTCCTCCCTTCCTGACACTACCCCTTTCATGAACTAATTCAACTTTGCTTTATCTTCTCTCAATTCTCTTACTCCGTTGCTGCTCATACTTTGCCAAACCCCAATTCTGAGTGCCTTTGACCATCTGCCTCCTTGATCCTGTGTGAATGCTGCTGAATGGAACTGGAGGAATTCATGTACTTATTGGGTCCATTACAAACTGTTCTTATTTGTCCTAAATTGACACCTCAGAAAGATAATTCTTCTATTTCTGTCTAATTTTCTATCCCCCTCCTCACAGAGCCTGTTCTAATCCTTTTCCTTTTCTTCAAGGCTCTAACAATAACCCCTCCCCAGCCTTTTTATTTAAGGTCCCTATCTCATACTTTACTTAAAAAATGAAGATGTTGAAAAGAAGACTCCCACCATTCCCCCCATCAATTCCTTCTTTCCTCTAGTCTGAGACAAGCAGTTTGAAATGTTGGAAGCTGGTAATCAAATTCAGCAGCCCCAAAGAGAACTTATCATACCTGCAAAACCCCAAAATTCTTCTGAATTACTCTGTTTCCATTCAAGGAGTTACTATCATCTTCTTTGTCATCCAAGTTCATAATCACTGTGTACTCATTTTTCCCCTTTGAGACTTTTGGGGTTAAATGTCTTGCCCAGAGTCACACAGCTAGTAAGGTTGGATTTGAACTCAGGTCCTCCTAATACCAAGGCTGGTGCTCTATCCATATCTAGTTGCTTATTCTCCTGTATCTCAGCTACTTAATATGTTGCTAAATCGTGTTGATTTTACAAGCCATGACTTTTCTCATATAAATTCCTCCTTTTGCATTCACATAATTATTATTCTAGTTTAGATTCTTATTACCTCTCCCCTGAACTATTATAACAGTCTCCTACCTGGTCTCTGTATCTCAAGCTTCTCCTTCCTCCATCCATTCCTCATTTAGCTGCCAAAGGGAGTTCTAAAGCTGTAAAGATGCAGAAGGGTTGCAGAACTGTGTTGGTGGAGGGAATTTCCTTCCTGGGAGTTCTAGGAAACCACAGATCATTTTCACCCTCTCCTCTGTGTGTTCCAATAAGCTATTGCTATTGGCCTATCAGCCTATATGGGAATGGGCTCATCTGGCTCCTTTCTGTCTCCATGAATGAGATTCACCCTCAGAGGCAGGTCATGGATTGGTATGGATGCCATGTTCCTAGGCAACAAAAAGATTTATGTCTAGGGATCCCCCATTCTGGGAGAAAATAAGGAAGTCCCTGTGTAGGGCTTGGTTTTGAGAATGTGCATAGTGTGTGTGATGTGTGTGTGTGTGTGTGTGTGTGTGTGTGTGTGTGTATGTGTGTATCTAGCAGTAGCTATGGGCTATGCTTCTCCCTCCAGGATTCTCTAACTTGTCTACCATGTTTTAAAACCCATTTTATTAAATTTACAGTAAATGGTTTATGGGGCTTTCCTGGAAGCTTCTCATTATGGAAAATCTTGTGCTGGCAGTTTGGTTGCTGGTGTCTGGTTTGCTTGGGAGAGGTTGAGTCAGGCCTTGTCCCAGTGGAAAGTTCCTATCCCTGGATCACTCCAGGGGAGTCACCATCTAGGCTGGAAGAGCTGGGGCCTGCCTGAGTTCTTGGGGTGGGATTGAGGCTCTCCTAATGTCTGAGGCCTTGGATGAACTCATATTCCCTAATGAATTCCTGTCAGATCATCTTCCATGGGCAGTGAAAATTAGTTTTGCATAATAACTTTTCACTGTTGTTCTGTTTCTTGGAAAAAAGACTTAAGGCTCCTGGACAATGAGAAGGTTGCCCCAGTTGTTAAAACCAATTTCATTGTTTTCCATGTATCTGAAAGAAATTAGGAACTGTTCCACTGAAGGAAACAGACTGACTCCAAGAAATGAATTTGGTCATTAATTACAAACAGTAGAAACATAAGGGTCACACAGAAGGGACACATCTGGATACATATGTGTGGGTCCTTCAGACAGTCAAGAAAAATTAGAACTCCACCATGAGAATCAAATAGTTGCTCCTCTTCCAAAATCAATCTCTCTGTGTCTCCCTCTCTCTCTCTGTGTATCTCTGTCCCTGTCTCTCTCTCTTTGTCTATTTCTCTGCATATCTCTGCTCCCATCTCTCTGTCTTTGTTTTTCTGCCTCTCTGTCTTTGTCTCTCTGTCCCTATCTGTGTGTCTTTGTGTATCTTTCTGTGTATCTCTGTCTCTCTGTGTATTTCTGTCCCTGTCTGTCTTTGT
The DNA here is from genome assembly GCA_023553655.1 of Myrmecobius fasciatus. Classification (NCBI taxonomy): domain Eukaryota; kingdom Metazoa; phylum Chordata; class Mammalia; order Dasyuromorphia; family Myrmecobiidae; genus Myrmecobius; species Myrmecobius fasciatus. Next base: position 26,522 of record JAJPUD010003481.1, read on the forward strand.
CTATCTGTGTATATCTGTCCCTGTCTATCTTTCTCTCTGTGTATCTCTGTCCCTGTCTGTCTTTGTTTTTCTGTTTGTCTCTCTGGGTATCTCTCTCCCTGTCTCTCTGTCTTTGTCTGTCTCTGGCTTTGATTGTCTGTTTCTTTTCATCTCTTTCCCTTTTCTTTTGGCTTAAACCACACTGTTCAATACACCCTTGTACTTAAACCTTGTATTTCACCCAGGAACTCTGACTTGACTTGACTTTCTGAGGTATAAATGTATACAGATTAGACACATGAGAATTAGCTTCCTAAACTCAGTTGGAGGAGGTTCAGAGGTTGTAACTTCAGGGTCTTTGAAAAAAGCAAAAGGGTGGTTGTGTCCTGCTGGAGATGCCTTGTAGTGAGGATCAAAAGTTAGCAATCTCCTTTTGTCCAATTTGAGTGTGTCTTAGCCATTCTTCAAACACCAACCTATTGCCCCATTCCCATGTGTATCTCCTTTTTAGTCAGCAGTAAAACCTGTTTTCCTGAAAACATCTCCAGTTATGCTGATCTCTATCTTGCCCCTGGACCCAGATAGCTCTGGAGGAGAAAGAGAGACTGGTGACTTTGCACAGTTCTCCCTCACTTCAGTCCAATTCACTTGCATGTCATGGCACCTACTCCCTGATGACATGGTCCTCTTCAAAAACTAAGAACTAACAACAAACCTCTTTAATTTTGTTTTCTTTTTGAAGGTCCCTTGTTTTCTTCTTGACTTTTTAAAGTTTTGATTCCTTAAGGAACTGGTCCTCTTCCATTCTCCCTTTATACAAGCTTCCCCTTGATAAACTCCTTCACTCTCTTTACTTCAAACTTTAGAGTGAGGCAGATAATCCACAAATCTACATGTTCCATTAGAACAGATTCTGACTTTTTTTTTTTTTTTTTTGCATCATGAACTCCTTTTTGTCAGTCTATCAACCGATCAAAGTGTAGTCTAGAGACGCTTGCCCAGAATGTTTTAAAATGACAATTTAGATCCAGAACAATTTTAAAGATTACTTAGTTTAGCCTCCTAATTTTATGAGAGAAGTTGACATTTAGATAAGGAAAATGAATTAGGTCAGTCTATGAGCATTTGTTGAGTGCCTGTTTAGGTAAAAGATAGTCCCTGATCTGAAGGAACTCATAGTCTGTGGGGGAGACAATGAAACAATGTGCAAACATGATCTCTCTCTCTCTCTCTCTCTCTCTCTCTCTCTCTCTCTTTCCCCTCTTTCTCTCTCATTCTCTCTCTGTCTCTATATTTGTCTCTCTGTCTCTGACTTTCTCTCTGTCTCTCTTTTCCTCCTTTCTTTCCCCTCCTCTTCTTCTTCTCCTTTTTCTTCTTCTTCTCCTTCTCCTTCTCCTCCTCCTCCCCTTCCCCCTCCTCCTCCTCTTCCTCCTCCTCCTCCTCCTCCCCCTCCTCTTCCTCCTCCTCCTCCTTTCCCTCCTCCTCCTCCTCCTCTTCCTCCTCTTCCTCCTCCTTCTCCTCTTCCTCCTCCTCCTCCTCCTCCTCCTCCCCCTCTTCCCCCTCCTCCTCCTCCTCCTTCTTCTTCTTCTTCTTTTCCTTCTCCTTCTTCTCCTTCTCCTTCTTCTTCTTCTGTCTCTCTGTCTCTCTTTCCCTCCCTCCTCTCTTTTAAAATTTATATCTACATCTATTTACATGCACAAATATGCATGTATGCAAATCTCTATCTATTCACCCATCTATCTGTCTATTTAGATATAGATATGTATCCAATGGAGAGAAGGCACTAACATCAAGGAGAATCAGGAAAGTCTCCTTTCTTCAATAAAGTGGAATTTTAATGGAGACTTGAAAGAAGTCAGGGAAGCCAGGAAGTAGAGATGAGGAGGGAGAAAGCTCCAGGCATAAAGGACAGTAAGTAAAAATGTTTAGAGTCAGAAGATGGAGTATCTAGTTTTAGGAACAGCAAGAAAAATGGTTTCAATGAGTTGCTTGGAACTGAGGGCAGCTAGGTGGTGCAGTGGATAGAATGCTAGACCTGGAGTCAGGAACTTTCAACTTTGTGAGCTCAAATTTGGCCCCAGATACATACTAGCTGTATTACTATGGGGAAGTCATTAAACTTTATTTGCTTCAGTTTCTCATTTGTAAAATGAGAAGAAGGCTGAAGAAGGAAATGGCAAACCATTCCAATATCTTTGCCAAGAAAACTCCAAAAGTTACAAAGAATCAGAGAAAAAACAAAACAAAACAAACAAACAAACAAAAAACCCTGAACAATGGGGTTTTGTATGGAGTGAAAAACTATAAAGGTAAAAAGGAATCAGGTTATAGATTCTGAAGACATTAGGAAACTACTGGAGTTGATTGAGTAGGGGGTGATGTAGCCAGGCCTAAATTTTTGGGAAGATCAATTTGACAGCTTTTTTTTTTTTTAAATTTTTCCAATTTTTGAGTGAAGAATGGACCACAGTGGGAAGTGATTTGATACAGGGAGAACAAGTGGTAGTCTATTGTAATAGTCTAGGTGAGGACCTGCACTGGGGTGGTAGAAATGCCAGAGCAGAAAAGGGATTTATTTGGGAGATTTTGTGAAGGTAGAAAGGACAGGACGTGGCAACTGAGTGTATGTGAGGGGTGGTGATATAAGAAAGTGAAGAATAAAGATGAAACTTGTTTTCATCCAATTGTCTTGATCTATATCTTGCCACTGGACCCAAATGGCTCTGGAGGGGAAAGTGAGGCAGGTAATCTTGCACAGCCATCTCCCACTTGAATCCAATTCACTCTCATGCCATGGCATCACCTCCCTGAAGTCATGGTCCTCTTCAAGAACAAAGGACAAACAACAATAACAATGAGAAACTGAAACCTAGGTTCTGAACTTGGGTAACTGGGAGGATGGTGGCACCTTAGAAAGTCATAGGAAAGTTAGTGGGGGGGACCTAGTGGTAATAAAGATGGCCAGGAATCCCAGTTACTAGCAATGTGACTGTAAGTAGCTTTTCTGAACCTTTATTTCTTCATCTGTATAATGAGGATAATAATATAATACTTATACTCCCTACCGATTGACCAAATGAGACAATGTTTGACTATAACATGAATTTTGTGGGAGATTATTATTTAGGAAAACTACACCATGGTCAAGAAGTGGCGTCTACTGAGGAGTTGAGGCAAGCATCACTAGCTTGTGATAGAGCTTGTGGGAAGAGAATATATTTGGCTCTAACTAGGGAAAGTAGTAGGATGGTAGACATTTTCCTCCTCCTGGACTGTGGTGAGAACTAGTTGGGGGGGGGGTGTTATACCACTGTGAAAGTGGAGTATTGTGGGTGGGGAATAGGGAGACTGGACTCACAGAATGGAAGGGAAGATAGGGAAACTCTCAACTTGCCTTCCCTACCTCTCAGAACAGACCTATGGTGACCCAGATTCTTAGCTGCCTCTGTGGAAACGGGCTGGCACACCAGAAGTGTACCACTGTTAGACACATGACAACCCCTCTTACCTCCCTCACAACCAGGATCCCTTGGTAAGAGCCCCCCATGTTGTAGTTGAAGTGGCTTCCTTTGGTACTCACTTTGAGAGTTGTCCCTCGAATTTCCTTTTCCTTACAAGCCCTATGGGTTTTATAACTATTTTGTAGAGCTCAGTGATTTTTAGGAACACATGGTGAGTTACAACAGAACTGCTTGTATATACAACTTAGAAACACGATGATTTGGCAAGAAAAGTAATAGCAGCTGGGGGACCAGGAAAGATTTCAAGTAAAGGATGGAATTTGAGCTGTCTTGAAAGAAATTAAAGTTTCTAAGGTATGAAAGTAAGGATCCAGAACCTCTTACTCTAAATCTATTGCTGTTTCAACTCTCTGTGTATGTCATACTGTAATGCATAGAGTTTTGGACCTGGGTTGAGGATGTCCCAGATTCAAATTCTGTCTTTGATACTTTAATAATAATAACAGTAAACATTTATATAGCTCTTACTCTATACTCTGTACTGTGCTAGGCACTTTACAAATATTAACTCATTTAATCTTCACAACAACCCCTGTGAAGTAGTTGCTATTATTATCCCCATTTTACAGTTGAGGAAACAAAGAGTTTTGGTGCAAATCACTTAACATTCTTGAACCTCAATTTCCTCATCTGTAAAAGAAGGGACTAGGTGGTACAGTGGATAAGACACCATGCCTGGAGTCAGGAAGATTTGAATTCAATTCTGGCTTCTGACATTTACTAGCTCTGTGACCCTGGGCATGTTACTTACTCTGTGTTTCAGTTTCTTTATTTGTAAAAGGAGCTGGAGAAAGAAATGGCAAATCATTATCTTTGCCAAGAAAATCACAAATAGGGTCACAGAGAGTGTAACACAATTGGAAATGACTAAGTAGCAAGAAAAATGTCAATGGTCTCAAAAATCCCTTCTGCCTCTAAATCTATGAATTTATAATTCTATGAACTATAGAAGCCTTTCCAGTTTTGTTTTCTTAGTGCTATGGCTCTGAAGCTTATCACCAACTAGATGGGGATGGAGGAGGTATAATTTCTCCTATCCAATGAATTTTTTTTGGTTCAGAACTTGGTTTCTTAAGTGGAAGACCCCACTGTCACTTATGGTGACTAAAATCATCACATTTCTCAAGTTTCAGCTGGGTTTAATGCAAATGAGTAACTGGGATAAAAAGATACACTTTGTGATCTGAGGACAAGTTCACTGACTCTGCTGGCCTCTTCATATGCAATTTAATTATTCAGAGCTTTAGAGTCCCCTGTAAAGTATGGAAATGATTCTTTATGCTGGATAGGACTTTATCCTATTATAATTTTATATCCATCTTGGTCTCCTACAGTCTTCAACTTTGCTGAAATCTAATGGAAGAACTGGCAAATGCATTTTACTGCAGTACTTTTTGTACATTTAAAGTGCAATGGAAATTTGAAGTAAGAAGAAAAAAGTGGAATGGAAATATTCTATGAGGACATTACCAAGAAGGTGATGTTGAACCTCAGTAGGAAGAGGAAGAAATAAATTTAATTTCAGATCCATTTAATTTATGTCTATGAGACTGGATGTAGAGGTAGGTCAGGTGAGTTTAAATTCCTACTTATTATCTGTGTAACACTGGGCAAGTTAACTTCCCATCTTCAAGTTTTAGTTTCCCTAGCTATGAAGTGAGGAAGTAGTCCTAGATGATCTTACAACTCTGTTCTCTGGTGTGTATTTCTGTCTGGTTCTAAACCTTGCAAGAATACCACAATTAAAATCTGACTACCCCAAATCCTCTAGTTGGCCATGAAATCCAACTGGTACCTAATTTGGAATCCTCTTGGCAGCATTCCAACATCCTCACTGATCTCTTGGTTGAATGGTGAAAGTGAAGGAATATTTTAAATATTTTTTAAAATATGTATTTTTATTTTTTAATTGAGTATTTCCCAATTACACACACATACACAACATTTATTTAAAATAATTTTTGAATTTGGAAGTTCTTTCTTTTTCTTCCCACTCCCACCCCTTGAGGAGATAAGGAATATATCGATTATACATGTGAAGTCATGCAGAATATATCTCCTTATTAACCGTGTTGCATAAGAAAATACAAACAAACAAGAAAAAGAAAGTAAAAAAGTATGCTTCAATGTGCACTCTGGAAGGGATAGCATTTTTCATCATATGTTCTTTGGAATTATCTTGGAGCAGTGTTCTCCCCCCCCTCCCCCGGGGGTAGCTAAATCTTTCACAGTTGATCATCCTTAAAATATGGCTGTTACTAAGCACAATGTTCTCTTAGCTCTGCTCTTTTTGCTTTGCTTTTGTCCGTGTTCGTCTTTCCAGGTTTTTCTGAAAGCATCCTGCTTGTTATTTGTTAAACCATAAGTGGAAAATCTATCATCATCACATACCGCAACTTGTTCAGACATGCCCTAGTTGACAGGTATTGTGAGGGACTATTAGTAACTGTCCTCTATATAGCTTGGTTGTACAGCCTATATTTGAGAATGCATGTATGAATGACTCAGGCCTTAAGTTCCCCTTTTCATTGTCCTTCCATATGTCAGATCACAAAACTCATCTTTTGCACTTGAATGGAATCATAGCCCATACAACCATAGACCTTACACAGTTAGAAAGTCATTTGATCATAGACTGTAAGATTATAGAGACCTTGGGTGTTATCTAATTAAACTCTTTCATTTTTTTTGAATAGCAAAGAAACTAATTTATTTTAGGCAATTAAAAAAAGAAACCAGAGAAGGCATACATAGAAGAATATATACCAGACACTACAATAACGCCTTCATTTTATAAATGGAGAAATAGGTTAGATGACTTATCCAAGATCCTTCGTTTATTGCCAGGTCCTTCCATCCACTTATTATTTCCTCCAACCTCAGGTCCATTGCTTCCATGACACTATCTATCCATCTTATCCTCTGCCATTCCCTTTTCCTTTTGCCTTCACTTTTACCCAACATCAGGGTCTTTTCCAACAAGTCTTGTTTTCTCATTATTTAAGCTTCATCTTCAGTATTTGACTAGTTAATAGTCTGAATTGATTTCTGACTGATTTGATCTTCTTGCTATGGACTCTTAAAAGTCTTATCCAGCACCACAGTTTGAAAATGTTCATTCTGCAGCACTCAGATTGCCTTATACTCCAATTCTTATAGCCTTACATTGCTATTGGAAAAAAAAAACCAAACAACATATCTTTTAATATATAGACCATTGTTGTCAAGGTGAATTCTGCTTTTTAGTATGCTGTCCAGATTTCTCATAACTTTCCTTCCTAGGAGCAAGTGTCTTTGAATTTTATGGTCCTGTCTGAAGTGATCTTTGAGCCTAAAAATATAAAATCTGATGCTGCTTCCATTTCTTCTGCCTCTATTTTCTAAGAAGTGATGGGACCAGTTACCAAAATCTTAGTTTTTTTGATGTTAAAGTTAAACCCAGCTTTTATACTTTCCTCTTTCACCTGCATCAAGAGGCTTCTTAATTCTTCTTTACTTTCTACCATCAGAGTGGTATCATTTTCATGATAGTTGATATTCCCCAACAAACTTAATTCTGGCTTTTGAGTTATCCAGCTTGGCATTTTGCAAAATGTACTCTGCATATAAGTTGAACAAATAAAGTGACAACATACAGCCCTTTTGTATTCCCTTTTTAAGCTTAAACCAATCAGTTGCTAACTCTTGCTTCTTCTCTCACATACAAATTCTTCACGAGACAAAGTAAGATGATTGGCCACTACCATCTTTTTGAGGACTTGCCACATTTTGCTGTGGTCTACACAGATCAAGGCTTTAAAGTTGTTATCATTAGTCCTTCGTTCTTTAAGAGGATTAATAACAACTGAAGGGTGATATCTTGACTTGCAAGTAAATTAGATTTAAGAGAAGCAGGGCTGTGCAAAGTCCTCAGCCTCATCTGCCTCTGTAGGACCTCCAACAGGGTTTAGTGGCAAGAAATAGATCAAGACAACTAGCAGTGGTCTTGGATGCAGTAGGAGATCTTTGCTTTTTTAAGCTTAAGATATTTCCCATGTTTGAGTTTGTCTGAGACAGTGACCATCCAATAATTAAAGGCATGGCAAGAATTGAGGCAAAAGATGGCCTAATATTGATTCTTCATAAAATAATCAATCTGGGAGTGGAAGACCCTCTAGAGTTTCTGGCCAGAACAGAAACAATCATTATTTATACTCATTCTAAGCCATCACAATCTGAGACAATTAAGACAATTAATGAGATTATAATTTAATGTAGTTAATGAAGGAGAAATAGATATTTTTCTGGGACTCACTAGCTTTCTCTATAATCCAGGGAATATTGGCAATTTGGTCTCTAATTCATTTGCCTCTTAAAAAACCAGCCTGCTTTTCTGGTACTTTTTATCTCACATATTGCTGAAGCCTAGCTTGAAGAATCTTAAGCATATCGTTGCTGTCATGTGAAATGAGTGCAATTGTTTGGTCATTTGAATGTTTCTTAGCTTTGCCCTACTTTAGAATTGAGAAGTAAAAGGATCTTTTCCAATCAGTGGATACTGTTGTGTCCAAATTTGCTGGCATATTGAATGCAAGACTTTAACATCATTATCTTTTAGGGTTTTAAATAGCTTAGCTAAGATTCTGTCACCTCACTAGCTTTATTTTTAGCAGTTTCCTAAGGCCCACTTGATTTCATTCATTCTCCAGGATGTCTGTCTTTAGATCTGTAACCACATTATTGTAGTTATTGATGATATCCGGTAGAGTTCAGTATATTCTTACAGCATCTTAATCTCTTCTACTTCTCCTTCTATTAAATCCTTATCATTTTTTGTCTTTTATTGAGCCCATTTTTGCATGAAACATTCCCTTGATATCTCCAGTTTTCTTGAAGAGATCTCTTATCTTTCCCATTCTAATGTTTTCTTCTATTTCTTTGCATTTCTCATATAAGAATATCTTATCTTTTCTTGCTAATCTTGGCAGCATTTAGATGTTGTATATCTTTCACTTTTTTCTTTATCTTTTATTTACCCTCTTTACTCAGCTATTTGTAAAGCCTCATAAGATAGCCATTTTACTTCCCTGTTCTTCTTTTTTGTTGGATAATTTTTGTTGATGATTCCTGTACAATGTTGCAAACCACTGCTCGTAGTTCTTTAGGCACTCTATCTACCAGTTTGAATCCCTTAAATCTATTCATCACTTCTACTTCATATTCATAAAAGAAGTTATTTAGATTATACCTCTATGGACTGATATTTTCCCCTACTTTCTTCAATTTAAGTCTGAATTTTGCAATAAGAAGCTCATGGTCTGAGTCGCAATCAGCTCCAAGTCTGGTTTTAAATGATTGTAAATGGCTTCTTCATTTTTGTCTGCAAAGCATATAATCAATCTGATTTCAATATTGACCATATATGTATTGATTCATCTTTCGGTGTTGCTGAAAAAAAAACTGTTATGAGCAATTAGTTATTTTGACAAAATTCTTTTAGTATCTGCCTTGTTTCATTGTGTACTTGAAGGCCAAATGCGCTTGTTATTTTAATTATTTTTTGATTTCCTACTTTAACATTCTAATCCCTTATGAATATGATATCTTTTTATGTTATTTCCAGAAAATTTAGGTATTCATAGAACTAAACAATTTTGATCTCTTGGGCATCAGTGATTGGAGCATTGACTTGTATCATTTACTGTGATGCTGAATGATTTGCCTTGAACTCAAATAGGTATAATTCTGTAATTTTGAAATTATGTCCTAGTACTGCTGTTCTCATCATTTTTATTGACTCTGAGGGCTACTATATTTCTTCTAAGGGATTCTTCTTTTTCATTTTTTTTTTTTTTTTTTTTTTGCTGAGGCAATTGGGGTTAAGTGACTTGCTTAGGGTCACACAGCTAGGAAGTACCTCTTGTATCTGGAGAGCTGGATTTGAATTCATGTCTTTCTAACTCCAGGGCTGGTGCTTTATCCACTGCGCCGTCTAGTTGCCCCTCTTCTAAGGGATTCTTGCCATCAGTAGTACATGTAGTGATTATCTCAATGAAATTCATCAATTCACATCCATTTGAATTCATTGACACTCAAGAAATTCATGTTTAATCTTTCCATCTCCTGTTTGACCACATCCAGCTTATTCTGGTTCGTGGATCTTATGTCTCAAGTTCCTTTGCAATATTGATGTCCCTTTTGTCATCAGACACATGCAAAGCTGAGCTTTCTTTAGGTCTTGGCCCAGTATCTTCATTAGGACTGGAGTTACTTGTAGTTGTCTTCTGCTCTGCCCCAGTAGTGTGTTGGACAGCTCTGACCTGAGGAGCTCATCTTCTATTACCATAACTTTTATCGTTTTAATACTGTCCATAGTATCTTGGCAAAGATACTGGAGTAGTTTGCTATTTCCTTTTCCAAGGAATCACCTTTTGTCAGAACAGGTCACACAAGTTATATAAATAATAAGGTCAGGATTCAACCCATGACTTCTGAATCTAAAAAGATGTGTCAGACTCCTTGTAAATGTAAACCTCTCTATAAACGTAAGCTATTATAAGGGTTAGTATTATTTTTATTATTTATATTTGATTTTACTGGCACAGTAGGTTTTCTTGTTCAGTTTTCTTTCTAGTTATATTTGCCTTGGGCTAATGGCAGGGTTCTGCTATTTCTCAAATATGTATTTAATTGAGCAGTTGGGGGAAGCAGATGAGGATGTTTTGGTTGATAAAGAGACTGATTTGATTCATTCTATTTAATCCACAGGTAATTTGTAGGTGGTTTATGGAGAGCAGTCTCTGTTAATTAACTTGAAATAGGTGAATTGTTCTCCCCACTAGAGGGTGCTTTTGTTGTATACTATTTCCTTATATAAAACACTAATTTGTTTGACAGCATTAAGATCCTTATTGTTACTTTAATACACCCCTCCTGTTGCAGAACAAAACTGGAACACCTCGGTTTGCTGGGAGCGTCACAGAATAAATATGTATCCTGGTTCTTATTCTGGGATAACCAGAGGCAGAATTTTGAAATAGACAAAGATTTTATCTCTTCTACCCATATATTATTATTATTATTATTCTTCATTTTCACTTTGATACCTTGTGCTCATGACTTAGCAAAGTTGGATCCTTTACTGGCGTTCTATATCCATTGCTTCTCCCCTGGTTATATTGGCCCTTTTCTGACTATTTATTTCATCAGAATTTACCTGTTATAAATACCATTCCCTCAGGGCCTATCTAAGTGACAGGCTTTAATTTGAGAAACTAATGAAAGATAGTGTTAATGGTTGATAATGACTTAAGGTGTCACCCCTTCCCATAATATTTGCATTTTAACTAGAGCCTTCAATAATTTAAAACAAAGGAGTGAAAAAAATGGGAATTTTAAGACTTCCTGTTTTGGGAATATGATTCTAGTCATTCCCCCTCCCATTCCCGCTTTGGAAATATCTATAGTTCTGAATCCAAATTTATGTCACCTAATAACTATAATTGAATTCTGACTGCTATTTACTACCTGTGTTATGTGAGTCAGAGCCCTTCCTCTCCTGGTTTGTTTCCTGAACTATAAGAGAAATGAATTAGAGCAAAGGTAAGATGGCAAGGTAGAAGGAGGCAAAGTAGCTCAGTTCCCATCCACAACTCTTCTATAAAATGCACCAAAGTCTGACAGAGAAATCCAGAAAAAGTCACAGTGAATCCCTTTGTTTAGCCTAAGTTGCCACAGGAAGATAGAGAAATTTGCAGATATTGGAGACTTCTTTTCCTCCTTTTCTTCTTTTTTTCCCTTCCTCATTCTTTCCCTTGCCTTCATTCCTTTCTTCTTTTGTTCTTTCATTCCTTTGTTCCTTCTCCTTTCCCTCTCTCCTCTTTCCTTCCTTTTTCTCCATCTCTGTCCTTCCTTCCTTCCTTCCTTCCTTCCTTCCTTCCTTCCTTCCTTCC
>JAJPUD010003481.1:37962-48445 GCA_023553655.1 Myrmecobius fasciatus
CCTTCCTTCCTTCCTTCCTTCCTTCCTTCCTTCCTTCCTTCCTTCCTCCCACCACAGTTTAGGAAAGATATTGACTAAATATCACATACCCAGAGGCAAGTGATCAATATAATGAGGGGCTACTCCAAATGGAAGTAAAAACAGTATGTTACAGGGAGATCAACTTTGGCTCAACATATGGAAAAAAGATTTCTAACAACTAGATCTTTTTGGAAATGAAACATCCTGCTTTATAAAGTAATGACCTCCCCTTTTTTGGAGGTACTCATACAGTCTGGATGGACTATCATTCAGGAATTTCATAAAAAAGACTTCCTGTACTGGTGGGGTGGTGGTGGTGGTAGATAAATTTGGACTAGATAATGACTATGATGATATGAAAATTGAAGAGTTCCCAGGTTTAATAAAGGAGTCTTCACTCAGTAGCCGTAGTTAAGGCAAGTTTCCTCCATAGCATGGAATTTTGAAGAAGGGGACTGTGGATATGGGATCTTCTTCAGGTTTGGTACTGTGAGACTTTCCTGGGAAGTTCCCTCTGAAGTTGTAGTTGAGCTACAAGACATTTGGGTTCTTAAAATGTTACTGGAAGACAAGGTGCTATTAGGTCAAATGAGAAGTTGTACATGAATCTCACTATGTCCACCATTGTTGTGCTTCTAGTTATTTTGAAATTTTCAGATTTGCTATGTACTCAGGCTTAGATTTTTGCTTTTCCCAACTAAAATCTGGACTTCTAGGCATAATTTATACCTTTCTCCAGGCATGAGGCTAGAATTTTGGCCCCCATAGATTCAAAGCATTAAAGTGATAATATGCTTGCATTGATTCACAGATTTAAAGTGGAAGAGGTGTCCTATGTTATCTGGTCCAAATCCTTCATTTTATAGATGAAGAAACTAAGGTTGAAAGTTACAATGCAAATGAGCACCAGATGCTCCAAATCACTATTGATCAGAGAAATGCAAATTAAGACAACCCTGAGGTACCACTACACACCTGTCAGATTGGCTAAAATGACAGGAAAAGATAAAGATGAATGTTGGAGGGGATGTGGGAAGGCTGGGACACTTATGCATTGTTGGTGGAACTGTGAATGGATACAACCGTTCTGGAGAGCAATCTGGAACTATGCTCAAAAAATTATCAAACTGTGCATACCCTTTGACCCAGCAGCATTTCTATTGGGCTTATATCCCAAAGAGATTTTAAAGAAAGAAAAGGGACCCACATGTGCAAGAATGTTTGTGGCAGCCCTTTTTGTAGTGGCTAGAAACTCGAAACTGAATGGATGCCCATCAATTGGAGAGTGGCTGAATAAATTATGGTATATGAATGTTATGGAATATTTTTGTTCTGTGAGAAACGACCAGCAGGATGATTTCAGAGAGGTCTGGAGAGACTTACATGAACTGATGCTGAGTAAAATGAGCAGAACCAGGAGATCATTATACACAGCAACAACAATACTATATGACGATCATTTCTGATGGACATGGCTCTCTTCAGCAGTGAAATGTTTCAAACCACTTCCAATTGTTCACTGAAGAAAGCCATATGCACCCAGAGAGAGGGATGTGAAATGTGGACCACAACATAACATTTTCATGCTCTCAATTGATATTTGCTTGCATTATGTTTCCTTTATCTGATATGTCTTTTGTGTAGATATGATTTTTCTTGCACAATAATGATAAGTATGGAAATATGTATACATATATTCGATTTGTCAAGTATTTTAATGTAATTAACATGTAGTGGATATCCTGCCATCTAGGGGAGGGGTAGGGAGTAGGGAGGAAAAATTTGTAACAGAAAGCTTTGTAAGGGTTAATATTGAAGAATTACCCATACATATGTTTTGCAAATTAAAAAAAAAAAGCAAAAGCAAATGAGCACCAGAGATAGATTTAGAACCTAGCTCTCTGGGATTCAAATACAATGATTTTCCCACCACAATCTCCTTTTTTCTTGGTTTCAGAAGGGGAAATTGAGGCGCAGAGTAATGCCACATTCTTGGCCCTATACAAGTTTTTTTTTATTATTTTAAATGAAGTCCTTGGCACTCTGGTTGTAAATTTTAGTTTATTAAAATAGGATTCATGAAGCATAGATTTAGAGTTGGAAAAGACTTTGTTATCTAATCCATTTTACTGAAGAGAATCTGGGTTGGGAAAGATTAATCCCAACTTGCAGTCATTTGGTGAATAAATATTCATGAAGTACCTATCTAGTCACTGGACCCACATGGTTCCAGAGGAAAAAGTGAAGGTGGTGACTTTGCATGGCCTTCCCTCATTTCAATACAATTCACTTGCACTTCATGGTGTCACCTTCCTCCCCTCCAATTCATGGCCCTCTTACAGAATGAAGGGTGAACAAGAACATGCTCCAAGAACTGTGCAAAGTGTTGGGGATACAAAAAGAGATGAAGGCAGGCCCTGCTCTCAAAGAAGTAAATGATACATTTCTTTGACTCCACATTTAGCATTCTTTCCCCTCCTAACCTAGGGGAGCAAAAATATAAGACTGGGGGATTTTTAGTTTATTTTTTTGAAAAGAAAGCAAAGGTAGTGCCTTTGGGTTTGTTACTGCTGTCTAATTCCTCTGGTGTACCAATCAAACAGATTTCCCCTGGGATGCCTTCAGCCCAGAAGATTTTTAGAGCTCCCAGGAACGGAAGAATTTCTTCTATGTAGAATAAGTTGGAATCTTAGGGAAAGAAAATTTTCTTGCTTCAGTTTTTTATCTCTTCCTTCTCACTACCCTCAAATTCCAGACTTGTGTAATCTTGTTGGAACAATTAGATTCACATCTGACACAGCCAAGCTGGAGCCATTTAAGATGAAGAGGCCAACATTTGGGGGTCAGTTGCCCCTTCCCCAGCTGTGTTTTCTCTCTCTTCCAGAGGAGGACATTCTCTGTAGCTCTACCCATCCCATGCTCTGCTACCAACATGAAATTTAGAGGTTGCTGTTGTCCAAGAAGTGCCAGCTCTTCTGGGAGGAGGATTAGATATTTTTTGCTTAGGGAACATTTATTTGCATTCCAAACCTTGGATTAATACTCTTGGGTCTTGTCCAGGCAAAGCTGAGAAGTGGGTTCCGGATGACCCTAGGGCTGGGAGAGGAGTGGAAGTGGGGAGTATGCCCCGGGCCTCAGGGTACCCTCTTCTTCCAGGTAGGTCTTGTTAGCAGTTTTGTACCAGGTGGCAATTTCAGGGTTTCCATGCTTGTCTGGAGCCCAGAGAGGAGACCCCAAGCAGTCTGTGCCATAGTAACATTCCTATCTTCCTACAGCCTTAATTTTTATATGAAAAAATAAACTCCAAGGCCTTTCCTTCAATCTTTTGGGAATTTTTGTTGCTCTGGGCAAGTATTTTCATATAATGCTGTGAAAAAATTCACCTTGAATGGATGAAATGCTTTTTTTTTTTGAGACAGCCAATTTTTTTGGGGGAGGGGTCAAATTATGTAATAGTCAGTTTATAGATCTGGGAGGCATGAGTAACCTATAGAGAATGCTGCTTTACCTTAGGGATCCAGAATCCAAAGGAGGGGGACACTTTTGGTCTGAAGGGGGAAGGGGGGGTTTCCTTCTCTTCATTCACCTTCTTATCTTCTGCTAGCCTTTCCAATTGTTACCTTGGGGAGGGTCTTATTGTTGTGGTCTTTTCCTGGGCCCATCTCAATTTTCTTATTTCCTCAAATCTGAAGATCAGACTACCCCCTCTCCTGTGATTACACTGTTTTTTTTTTATATGACTATAGACAAAGCCTTCCCCACTATTTCTTCCCACACAGTTGACTGAATGTTTTTTTTTCCTCAGATGGAAAAATTAGTTGCAGTCCTGCTCAAAATACTTCATGAATTGAGACAATCACTCAACCAATCAAAAAGATCTACTATGCTTGAGACACTGTGACAGAGGCTGAAGATGCAAAAATAAAACAGAGCAGTCCTTCCTTTCAAGGACTTTTTATTATGTTGGAAAATAAAACCTATATATGTTGTTGTTCAGTCATGTCCAACTCTTTGTGACCCCATTAAGGGGGTTTCTTGGCACAGATACTGGGAGGAGTTTGCCATTTTCTCCTCCAGTGAATTAAGGAAAACAGATGTTTAAGTGATTTGACTAAGAAAGCATACCTCTAAGTCTCAGTCCTTTACCCACCATAGCACTTACCTGCCTAATTAAAAATGATATAATTAGAAAGATAACATGTGAGAATTAGGTAAGGTATTGTCTAGAAAGTGATATTTGAACTACATTTGCAAGAAAGAGAATGGTTCTTAGAGATAGAGATGAGGAGAAAGTTCATTCCAGGTAGTCTGTGCAAAGACATGGGAAAACTTTTTTCCTATCAAATGCTTATTATATAAGTCAAGAAAACACTCTAATGGAAGCCAGTAGTAAAGCAGTAATCAGGGATGTTATACAGATTACGTTGGGACAAAGATGGAATACCTTGTTGACAGAAAGGTCAGTTTGGCCAGAGAAGGTCAATGTGGGAAAGAGAATAATACCCAATAAAGTTGGAAAGATATGTAGGTCTAGGTTGAGGAGAGAAATGCTTATTGAGGAAAATCACTTGGGAAGGAATAAGAGACACAGACAACAGAAATAGTAGCTATCAACAAATGTGTTCTTTGGGGCTTTGGAATTCATTATTGCTTATGATGTATGTCTTATCCAGATGCCTCATCATGATGTTCAGGCACTTGGTAGTCTAGAAGGTTATACCAATGGAAGACAAGCTTTGGAAGGTCTTACCATCCATAAAGGTCTTGATTATCACCTGAGGAATGGAGTTAGCTTTGAGAAAGCTCAAAGGGTGTTAAGATCATAAGGAGTGAATTTTTTGGGAATAATGGAAACAGTATGTGTGTATATGAATACACTCATTAGATCAATAATTACTGAAGTATTGTTATTATTTTTTATTTACAACAGTTATCTGCTGTTTACACTGCTCCAAGAGGTTATGTGCTATAGTGGATAAAGGCCTAGATTGGAAAATAGAAATTCTATCCTACCTTAGGTCATTTATTTCTAATAATTTCTTTGGTTTTTAAATGCTGTCTAGATCCTCCTCTACAGCTCTGTCTTCCTTCAATCAGAGTCATTTCTTATAATAGACTTTACAAAAAAGCAGAAGCAGAGAAAAAATTCAGCAGAATCAATTAAAACATTAACTACCCACACCCAAGCCCTCCAAACACCTCATTCTGACATTCTATGAAACAAGCTACATGCATGGACATTCTACCTCTGCAGGAATGTATATGTCCAGGGTGCTGTCTTATACCTCTTTTGCAGGGTCAGGATTGTTTTTCGTAATTTTGCAACATTAATTTTTCATTGTTTTGTGTTCAATGTTTTTTTCCTTTTGCATTATATAAAATTTATGCATTAATTTCTTAGCTCTGTTTACTTTACTTTGTAGCACTTCATAAACATCCCCCCCCCCTGTTTTTCTATTTCTATCACATTCATTGTTTCTTCCAGAACAGTAAAATTCTATTATGTTCCTGTACCAGAATTTGTTTAGCTACTCCTCAATCAAATCTCAGATGATTTATAAGCTCTATGACTCCAGGTAAATCCTTTAACTTGTCTTTTAGTTTCTTCATTTGTAAAATGAGGATAATATGTATGTGTATATATGTATATGTATATATGAGAATATATTCTCACATATATATATATATATACATATAATGTGTGTATATATAGGTGTATGTGCACATATATAAATATATATGTATATGTGTGTGCATGTATGTATGTGTATATATGTATATATACATGCACATGTGTGTATATATACAAATATATATGTATATACAAGTATATATATCTATACAAGTATATCTATATCTATATATACTTGTCAAGTCTGAAAGTTCATTAATATAGGGAGTTCCCAGTGAGGAATTCATTATCTTATACCACTTATCAAGATAAAGTCAAAATGGATACATGAACTAGATATAAAGAAAGATATTACTAGAAAATTAGAAAAACATGGAATGTATTGCTTATAAGACTTATGGATAAGCAATAATTTATGAATGAATAAGAGGCAAAGAGCAAAGTTAAGTGTAAAATGGATAATTTTAATTATATTAAATTTAAAAAGTTTTTGTACAAATAAAACAAATGTAGCCAAAATCAGAAGGAAAGCAGAAAGTTGGGAAATTTCTTAATAGTTTCTCAGATAAAGGAATCTCTTATATTTCAATTTGTCATTCAATAAGTATTTATTAAGTATCTACTATGTGCCAGACATTGTGCTAAGCATTGAGGATACAAATAAGAGGAAGAGACAGTTCCTATCTTTAAGGAGCTTACAATCTAATGGGAAGTTCACAAAAGGAAGTTAAAATAGGGATGGTGGTACAGGGCACCAAGGGGTACTACAGTCAGAGTCAGGCAGGCAGGTATTCCTGTGGAGTGGAAGCCAAGCAAATGTTGATGAAAGCTCTCTATGGTAGAAGCTCTATATAATGAAAGATTTTGGAAAGAGTTTAATGCTCTACTCTCCAACCTGCTAATCAGAAGATAGAGTCACAAACAGAGAGAGAGAGAAAGAGAGAAAAAGAAAGAGAGATTAAGAGAGAGAGAGAGAGAGAGGCTGAAGATCACCCTTCAACTTTGAGTTGCCTGGGTCATTGTGAAATTAAATGACTCCCTCAGGGTGACACCAGAAACACATATCCAAGGTGGGACTTGTACTTAAGTTTTTCTACCTTTAAGACAAGTTCTCCACCCATTGTACTAGGTTGTCTCACTACCATCTTATAATTTAATTATTATAGATTATTTGTGAAGGTCGAATGAGTATTTGTAAAGTGCTTTTCAACTCTTAAATGCTCTGTAAAAATCAGATATTATTATTATGATTGTTGATTAGGCTACTATTAAAATGAGTTTGGGACTCCAAACTCCTTCAATTCATCTATTGACTCAAGAAAGTTGACTTGGGAGCATGTCAGGGCCGTAATCCAAAATGTTGGCAGGCTATTATATACTGAGATAATTAAGAAAATTAAGATCTGAGTGCTTTGTTATTGGGAAGTTCCATTTCTCTGGCACAAATCTACAAAATTATTATTTTTCTTATTCACTCATTCATTCAACTGGAATTCCCACTGTGTGCAAAGCCCTTGTGGGCATGGTGGGAGATACAAAGGTAAATAAGACATTATCTCTGTCTTCATGAATCTTACACTCTAGTAGGTAAGATAAGACAAAGGCACAAATATTATAGCATAAAATAGAATATTCAAGGCTCTATTCATTTTGGAACAATTCTACCTTTACAGCATTTTCTCAGCCTATTCCCTTTCTTTCCTTCTATTTGATGCTCTAGTCAACCACACCCACTAGTCACTTGCCATCCTTCATGTACACCCTGTACTTTACTTTGTCCCTTTGATCATGCTGTTCCTTTTGCATGGAAGGCTCTGTCTGCTTTCCTCCCTGGCTGTTGAATTTCTATCTATTCTTTAAAGCCCAACCCCAAATCTTCCTCTTGCAAGAAGCTGCCCCTGATCTTTTCAGTCAGGAATAACCTGCTGGAAACTTATTAAGTATTTTGTTTGCACTTCTCTTATACATCTCAAAGAGTTTGAAGTGAACCACAGAAGGTAGTGTGTATAGCCTGGATACAGATAGATATGGAATGCTTCACTTTATATTTCCAAGGAAAAGTGGTGATTTCTGAATTTGTAGAGAACAATAGAATGATCATGACTTGGTGATCTTTGCTGTCCTATCTGCAAGAGGAGTAGGAATGATTATCTACCTATCCATCCATCCATCCATCCATCCATCCATCCATCTATCCATCCATCCATTCATCCATCTTTGCATATATATACATGCATGTGTATGTAAACATATACGTATATATTTGTACACATATAATATCAACAGGTTAAGGGCACAGTGCTCTTTTGGGATTCAAAATAAAAAACCCTTTCCTTGATTGCTGCCAGTGAAAAATAAACCTACTCCAGGAAGGCATAGTAACAATTAGCTTAATTTTGGCCAGCTTAGCTACCCTTAGTCAGTCTTTAGAAGACTAAATAGTTGTTAACCAGTTTATAGATTCCTGAGGAAGGAAAAATTTGAACATCAGTTTTCTGACTTCATATTTAACCCTGGATCACATATCATATTATTCACAAAGTCAATTTCTGTGTAGGTGATACAGTGATGCTGACGGGACTAAGCCAACTTCAGCTACAGCAGAACCTGAATAAAAAGAAGGAGAACTAACGTATTTGTCATAAAATCTAGTCTGGCCCCTAAGAACTCAGGACATCTCTCTCTGCTGCATCCCCTCTAGTTAGCAGCCAAAAGCTACATCACACCCAGGAATAATAATCTCTCTGACAAGTGTCTCCCATATGATCTCAATCAGTTTACAGGGCATTGCACAGAGTGAAGAATGTCTTCCCCATGCAAACCATGTCTGAAGGAACAGCCTCCCTTTGAAACACAAAGAGCATTACTGTTATCATTGTTATTGTCTTTTACAAATACAAAGTGATCTATAATGATTTCATTAGTGGCTTGTCATCCATGGCCCAGTCCATGTTTATGGCATTATCCAGAAGGTAGGTCTTCCTGATTCCAAGTCCAACACCATCCCCTGAACCATCTAGCTGTCAAATGAAAAAGTTTTAGAGATTTGCCATGAAATTCCAACTTACATTAATGGAAAAGATGGACTCAATGAGGTAGAAGTAAAAAAGGAGTACAATGGGATATTGTGAATATGGGAGAGAAAAAAGGTCAGTTTGGCTGGATTGCAGAGTAGAAAGGATGAAGGGAGTAATGTCTGATGAAACTGTCAATTCTTTACAAAGTCTTGTCACAACACATGAACTTGGTATTGGTAATATGCTCTACCTCTGGGGTCACAACTTTCTCTTCTATACATATGGGATAGAGGGTTAGATTAGTATTGTGGATTTTGGCTTTGGAGTTAGAGGGTCTGGGCTTTAGTACTGGTTCTGTTATTTACTATTTCAGGCAAGATTTAGTTTCTTTATCTATAAAATGAAGAGTTCAGACTCATTGCCCTCTAAGGTCTTAAAATGGTAGGAAAATAAATTGTTTCTGTGTTTCTGGATATCTCATTTCAAAGATCAATTTGATTCATGTCCCTCAGTAGTGTCTATTAACCTGTCAATATCCTGCTTGACTTAACAATGTGCTGCTTAGTGAATGTTAGTTGATTTCTTTCTAGCTCTAAATTGATGATCCTATGATCTCTAAGGCTTCATCCAATTTTGAGACTATGCTGCTTCCTTGCCAGTTTTTGGATCTTTCCTAGGGGTATGCTCTTCTAGTCTTTATAGCAGAAAATATTCATTTAGAGAAGGGTGCTTCTTTGTGCTTGGCTGCCTCTTTTTCTTTACTTAGGTCAAGAAGAGCCATCGTGCATCTCCATTTTCTTTTTGGGAAGGAACAGGCAAGAGAAGATGCTCTTATTTAGAGGACTCCCTTGAATAGCATTCTTGCTCTATGGTGGTTTGTCCTTTTTCTTTTTTCTGCCTAGAGTCCACTGCTATTTCCTTCCAATTCCAATTCCATCATCATTATTATAAGTCACTATTTCTCAAAATGAAAATTTATAGATCATTAAAATAAAATTCCAACAGAAGCTTGCTGAGTTCAGAAAGCTCTTTTAGTAATTGCAGAGATTTGAAGGCTTTAAAAGACAACATACAACTTTAATTTCAGACATGTTTCTAGTGACTGGATATTTGCATTTTCATTTGGCTGTTGCTGAGTTGAAAGGAAAAGGAAATGTAGAGAGGGAGTCCTCTGGAGTGGTGGAAGGAAAGGAAAAGGAATTCTGAGTGCAGGAGGAAAGAGTCAAGAAGAAAATATTTTAAATGGGTAGCTAAGGTAAGGGTGAACTTAGGAGGTTTGAAGTCAAACCACCAGCATTATCATTATTCAAAAGTTGTTTTTAGGAAGAAATGTAAGTATTTGGGATTTTTTATAGTCAATGTATAGCACATAATGCTTTCCCTAAAATATAAGACCTACATTTACAAACCAGCAGAAAATTATAAGGCTAAAATAACAAATAGCTCTAGAATTCAAAGTAAAGTTTGGATGCTTTTCTATTTTTGTGCACATGCTGATGCACCAGGTTCTGTACAAAGAAGAGAATATTAGCACAAATCCTGCCTCAAAGAACTTGCACTCTAAGATAATTCTGGGTCAGACAGGTCATTTTAATTTTTTTCAATTATTTTGCTTTTTTTTAATTAAAGCTTTTTATTTGTATATCATATGTATGGGTAGTTCCCCAACATTGATCTTTACAAAGCTTTCCATTACAAATTTTACCCCCAGTCCCCTCCCCTCCCCTAGATGGCAGGAAGTCCACTACATGCTAATAATGTTGAAATGCTTGAGAAGTTATGCAAGAAAAATCCTATCTACAAGAAAAAAAAA